>PVJS01007196.1:0-56990 GCA_004027185.1 Glis glis | reverse complement strand
GACTTGTTTCTGTATCTTCTATTCTGTTCCACTGGTCTATGTGCCTGTTTTTGTGCCAGTACCATGCTGATTTTATTACTATAGCTCTGTAGTATAATTTGAAGTTAGGAATTGTGATGCCTCCTGCATGGTTCTTATTGCTGAGAATTGCTTTGGCTATTCTGGGTCTTTTGTTTCTCCATATGAAATTAATGACTGACAAAAATGATCTACAGAATCAATGCAATCCCTATCAAAATACCAACATCATTTTTCTCAGAGCTAGAAAATTTATAAAGAGCTGATTGACTACCCAAGGTGAAATACCTTGTAGAGCTTAGATAGAAAAATGTGTGTGTAAGTATGTGTGTGTGTGTGTATGTGTATAGTGAATATATATATATATTATATATATTATATATTATATATTATATATTATATATATAATATGTATTATATATATACCTGTGTGTGTGTGTGTGTGTGTGTGTGTGTGTGTGTGTATGTGTATAGTGAACAGGAATAGAACAGAAATGTGAGTCTAAGAAAGGTCACTGGATGGTATCCTGCCTCAGCAGATTATTAAAGGATGGAAAGTGTTCACCAGATAGAAATGTAAAGAAAGTGATTTCAATGCAGATTGAAGAGAATATGCCTAGATACATGCATTCAATTGTACAATAATTATCTATAGGACATATAAAAATGTGTCAATTATTGTTCTAGAAACTAGAGAGACAACAGTGGACATAAAAATGCTTCCCTCCTAAAGCTTACATGCTAATAGAAAACATAGTAAAACAAATTTAATGACAATATAATATAGTTTCAAGTGGTAATGAAAAATAAAGTGCAACAAGTATTTGGAGAGATTTTATTTTATATTTTATATACATCAGTCAAGAGAGGGTCCCTGTGGAAAGAATATTTGATCAGTTAGAGAAGTAGCCAATAACCAGATTGTTTAGACCAAAGGTCACCGAACTATCCCTGCAAAGAGACATAGTAAATTCTATAGCTTTGTGAGCATCTATTCAATTCTGCCTTTGTAGTTGGAAAATTGCCATAGACAATGCAAAAACAAATTGGTGTGAATGTATTCCAGTATAACTTTACAAAAGTAGGAGGCAGACGTGATCTGGAGACTTAGGTTGAAATTTTCAAGTCACTGTTTTAAACAATGGTTCTGAAATTTGGCAGCACTATGTACTCTCTTGGGAACCTTTAAAGATGTATGTATACATACACTTGGGTCACACACCATGAAATTATGATTTAATTACTGGCCTGCACTGTGGTTGCCCCAGACTGAAGGATTTTTTTTTTTTTTGTTTTGGACATGGGTTTTCCAATGCTAAAAATAGTCAGTGGTGAAGCATAATGGTTGGTCACCTTACCTAGACATCAGCCTTACAAATTTTCCAAGTTTTTGGCCATTAGTTTTTTAATTCTTTTATCTCAATTCTCTTTTTCTTTGGAACTCCAATATATGAATGTTGGAAATTTTGTTATTACTTCACCGGCTCTATTCATTTGTTTTTCTATTTTCTCTGTTCTTTTTGGTAAATTCTACCTATATGTCAAGTTCACTAATTCTGTACTTTATTATCGCCACTCTACTGTTGAATCCATCCAGTTAAATAAGTTGTGTGTGTGTGTGTGTGCGTGCGTGTGTGTGTGCGTGTGTGTGTGTGTTCATTTAATTTCTGTTATTGTACTCTTGAGTTCTACTATTTCCATTTGATATTTTAAATAACTTCTATTTCTTGGCTGAGATTTTCTATTTTTCATTTGTTTCAAAGAGTTTGCAATGAACTATTGAAGAATGTTTATTATAATTTCTTTAACATCCTTGTTAAACAATTCCAACATCCAGTTTATTTCATTTTGGGTGGGTTGATTTTCTTTTCTAATTCAAGTTATGATTTTCCTTTGTTCTTGATATGATGAGTGATTTTCAGTTGCACCCTAGGTGTTTTGTCAGGAAACTCTGGATTTTATTTAAATCTATTATGTGAGCAGCCCTTCATGCTATTTAGGTTTAGCAGTCAGGCCCTGATCGACTTTTGTAGGCTGCAGTTATAATACAAAGACTTGACAGTTTTGTTTTGATTTACTTAGTTAATCTGGTGGTACTGGGAGTCACAGTGCTGGTACTGGCATGGAGGACAATGGAATTTTCCTTGGCCAAGCTTCACAATGTCTCTTGATGGGAAAGAGAAGTCGCAGATGTACTAGGATGTGGGAGGCAGACATTTTCCTGACCTCAGACCATCAGCTCAGCTTCCATTCACTGAGATTACAGTACTGCAAGTCAAAGGTAGATCAGATAAGTAAACATTTCCCCCTGAGATATCTTCTTTTTTAAAATATATTTTTAAATATCTTTCTTCATAGTATATATATATATATATATATATATATATATATATATTATTGCTGTTGCCAAAGTACTTAAGAAAAAAATACATTTCTTAACCCTCCTCTATTTGTCATCTTTCCAACTCTGACCCACACAGAATTCAGCCATTGTAGAGCAACTTTGGTTGTCACCATTTGCCCCCACAGGACACCTAAGACTGAATACCCGAAGCATAGAAGGGGAAGCTTATTTTAATATTTGGAAACAAGAAATTTACATTTATAATGGGGAATAGAGAAAATGAGCATACACCAGCAATATAATTCAGATATACTAAGTACGATATGGACAAAAATTAGAACAATGATACTGATAATAATTGGGATGTATATGTAAGTATTTCAGAAGATTCTTATAAAGGTGTAAGAAATGCCAAGCATGAGATGTCTTTGAAGTTGGTGAGTTTAAGGGAGAGATAAGGAGGTCAGTGAGGCTGGAGTGTAAGGTGTCTTAGATCCATGGTTACAAAGCAAGACTATTGATCAGTACATTCCTCTCTGGTCATTATCAGTTTTGTTTATCTGACCTCAATAAACCAGTTCCAAATAATTTCAGACCTGCTGAAATTAGCCTTCATAGTACATCTTGTCATCATAATGATTGTTTGAAGGAGATATGAATTTCAAGTGGCTTTTATGAGCGCCACACCACTTAGGTAGAATTGAGAATAAGCATGATAGTGAAACCAGAGATATTTGCTAAAACAAACAAACCTTGGTATTCTAGACAAACAAAATTATTCAAAGAACTGAAAGGGACTAATAATGAAAACAAGAGAAAAAAACCACAACAAATCCAAGATGATGATGAATAGACATGTTTAGAATTCTGTGCATCATGTTAGAGCATAATTATTCTTCCCTAATATATTCCTGGAAAGTGTCATTCAGTGGATTAGCTTTTCATCTAGGAATGTTCTAATTTGAGACTTAATATTAACTGAATAGATGACAGGCATGATCAAAAATATATCATAAGCCGGGCGTGGTGGCGCACGCTTGTAATCCTGGTACTTGGGAGGCGGAGCCCGGAGGATCCAGGTTTGAGGCCAGCCTCAGCTACTTAGTGAGGCCCTCCGCAACTTCGTGAGACCCGGTTTCAAAATAAAGTATAAAAAATAGAGCCGGGGGTGTAGTTTGGAGGTAGAATGCCCCTGGGTTCAATCCCCGGTACAGCAAAATATATACATACATATATATATATATATATATATATATATATACATATATATATATATCATAAAATTTATTATATTATACAATTCCATATCCATTTAAAATAACATTTTCCTGTAATTTTACTAATGTTTATAAAGGTATAGAATAGCTTGGCTATACAAAGAATCAAAAAGGATATAAGTTCATTTATCCCACACATCTTTATCGAACACTAACTACATACTGAACACCGTGCTAATTTTATGTATTTCAAATGATTTAATCTCCCCAAATGCTTTTGAGTTACCTAATACTATTGTCTGCTTTTTTTCAAGTAAAAAATATGGCAGTTTGGGGATTTAAATGCAGGTTATCTGAATTCAGACCCACCCTGTTCATCATTAGGCTGCATTTCTTCATTAAATAAAATTCATTTCTTCTCTAAAAGTGCTCAGATTAATAGAGAAGACAGACAAATTAAAAAAAGTACAATACATTGTAAAAATTATGTTCTATAGAGTGCTACAGAGGCTTTTGGAAGCAGAGAAGGAACTGTTAGAAAGACTTCCTGAAGGAGGAAGTAGAACAGGAATTGAGATTTGAACAGTTAGTAGAGGCTCATCATAAGAAAGTCTGATGGGGAATGTATTTTAGGCAAGGAGAACAAAGTATCTATTTCAAAGGTATGGACCTAAGGGGGAAAAAGCATTCAGAGAATGGAGTTTTTTTAGGTGAAAGAGTAGAAGAGGATTATATCATGGAGGGTTTCATATATCCTATTATGGAAATTTAAAATACTAATGACTGTAAACCATTAAAGGATCTCAAATGGTGGAGTTAATAATAAAAAAAGTGTCTGATGGCAATGTGGGAAATAAAGCAAGGTAGATAATCTGAATATATATGGAAAATAATGAGTAACTAAATTAGCATATTAGAAATTGGGAGAGAGGAGTAAGAGGATATTCAAGAACTCTTAGGAGAAAAAATCATTTTGACTTAAGAGATAACCAAAAACTGAAGGAAGGTGTAGGATTGAAGTAGAGTTTTTAACAAGGAAAAACTTTTACATACTCATGTGCTAAAATGTGAGAAGTGCTAAAAACACTGTGTTTTGGAATCTGGCACACCTTAGCTCAGATCATTACCGTTTCCAAGCTGTGTGATTATGTACAAGACAGAGTTTCTTCATCTTGGCAGGCTTCATAAACTACCACTTCTATTTCTTAAAAATAGCTTGATTTTTTATCTTATTAGTCTTTCTAGTGTTTTCTCACATCTTGCTTAAACCACTGCAGAATCCTCTTAAATGGTCTTGCCTTCAATATTGTCTCCTTCTAATCCATCTTTCACATGGCGGTCAAAGTATAGTCTTTTAAAACAACAACAACAGGCCGGGCATGGTGGCGCACCCTTGTAATCCCAGTACTTTGGGAGGCGGAGACCGGAGGATCAGGGTTCGCTGCCAGCCTCAGCTCTCTCTCTCTCTGTCTTTCTCTCTCTCTCTCTCTCTGTCTTTCTCTCTCTCTCTCTCTCTCTCTCTCTCTCTCTCTCTTTCTCTGTCTCTCTCTCTCTCTACTTAGTGGGGCCCTCCGCAACTTCTTGAGACCCGGTTTCAAAATAAAGTATAAAAAATTGGGCCGGGGTGTAGCGCGGAGGTAGAATGTCCCTGGGTTCAATCCCCGGTACCTCAAAAAAAAATAAAACAATAACAACAAAACAAAAAGAAGCAATACTTTTCTTTAAAGAACTGCAGTTTTGGTATGGATGATGGATAAAGAGGACAGAAGACCAGGGAGGTAAGTGGACATTATTGCAATAGTCCAATAGTGACTTGATGGTTCAGAAGTAATTAGATTGTAGAGGCAGCAGTAGAGGTGCACACATGTAGACATATTTGGAAGAGACAGTTCTAGGTGATGAGGGAGAGATTTTGTGAAGAAGGACACTTTGGTGTCGAATTTGTTTTACTGGGTTCAGAAGGATTAAAGATGGGAAGAAGGTTGTGTTGGTCTTGGACAAATTGAGGGTGAAATGATCTTGAGATATGCAAGTGAATATGCAGAGGAAGAAAATAAGTCCTGCCCTGAGAGCTATGCATACGAATGTTATGAGTATACAGGTTACAGTGAATTTATAGACTGGAGAGAATTGTCAGATAGTGAGTATAGAATGGAGATGTCAGGAGACATATGACATCAGAAATACCAACTTTTAACAGTAGGTAGAAGAGGAAGAACCTGAAGTGGACACAAGATGTAGCCAGAAAATAGAAGGAAAATGACAAGCACATGGCATCATGGGAGCCAATTTTAGAAGAACAAAGTAATTTTTAATACTGAGTGATGCTGAGCAATGAAGGAAAATAAAGTCTATAAGATGCCCATTGGATTTAGCAATGTGAATGTTACTAAGGGCATTAGTGGATGGTTTTCCCATGGAGTAAAAAGGTATCAAAGTGAAGAATGAATTGAGGAGTAAGTTTGAGATGAGTAAAAGGAGAAAGTAAATATAAACAACCTAGAAGAATTGGGGAGAGAATTGTGCCACTGACCAAGGCTGGAAAGTTTTGGGTTCAATCTGGTCCATTCAGAAAAGAAGTGAAGCATTGAATGGGGTGAGACATGCCTATATTTCAGCTGTGGTGGGCTGAACATATTAGTGGCAGACAACTGAGTAAAGGGAGCTCTACAGGAGACTTCCATGTACAACATCCACACACTGGAGAGTCTCAGTCCAGTTTATATATCAAATCGGAACTAAAGGTGGCAGCTAGATCTAGAGCACAGAGTTACATAAGACAATATGGTGTCTTCAAAGACATACTTAGTTGTTTTTCATACAACAGTAGCCTTTGCAAGAAGGAGGAGAGGAAGCTTAACTAACACCATGTTTCGATTGTCCCCACACTCATCAAGCCTTATAAATCCATTTCACATGGGAACCTGGGAATCACTGGTTAGTTGGAAAACTATTGTTTTCATTGTGCAGTGAGGTAAGGAGGTAAAACAATCAACAATCAATCTTAAAATTTTTTTTTATTTTGTTCATGATACATTTTTGCATTTAAAAAATATTTTACTAAAATGGAATTCATGTTTATGGGTAAGTTTGTTATCAGCTCCTTAAATTTTGCTCCTGAATTGAGTACCATGTTCACCTCACTTTAATGCTGTTCCTAACTGAAAATCAAGGACAGTTTCTTGACAGTGATGATTAATAGAGGATATAATGGGATTAGAACTAGTCATAACAATTTAGGAAATATGTTAACTGCAGAGAGTCCTTTGGAAGGAGCTGTAAATTGTGATGATGTAGCCAACAAGAAAGCATGTCATAAAGGAACGTTTGCTTATTCATTCAAGCAGAAACAGTTTTAAATACTCAAAACACTAACTTGAATGTGAAAAGCTCCATATTTACTTACATGGTACAACTCCTTTTCTAAAGAATCCTACGGTCTAATTGAATGTACTTTGTTTCCACACTTCTTAGGTAAGAAATTCTACTTACATGAGTTGAGAAACCTCAAACTATAATACAGTCTAAGGTGAAAAAAGGGGCTGACTTTTAATATAAATTAATTAGCACTTAGACTAAGTGTTAAAGGGACTCTGTAATTCGATATCATCTTATTATTAATTTTGAACCATGTCAACAAAATTGAACCTTATGGCAGGAATAAATCTCTTGTGTTTTCCTCAAGGCACGAAAATACAGTAATCTTACATATATAGTTTTTCTTAGTATTTTATTTTTACATGTCATGAAGGCTCAAAATACCAAATATTTTTGCTGGGATATTTCAATAGTATTTTTAGTGGATTGTCCTTATTTTGCTTATCTATAGTATTTCACTAGAATAATGCTTTGTGTTTAACCAGAACACTACAAATCAAGAATGGATCATGAATATGCTCTTTTGCATTTTTCATTCTGAGCTCATCCTCTACCTGGATCCATGACCTCTATAGAGAAAGCATTGTACTTACAGAATAAGTATGCCTTTTACTAATTACTCTATTGGTTCATAAATCCAGTGCATTCAATGTAGTTAGCTTGGGCATATGCCTTTTTTCCAGTTTCTTTTATTTTTATTTAGCTCTCTTCTAGATAATTGATACACATAATTTTACATATTACTTAAAATTAAAATGTTATTTAACATCTACATCTTAAATCTACTCCCTTGCCAGATCTGACATTGTATTTCCAAGGCAATATGGCTTTGGATGGCCTAGCATATGGCCTTCCATTTGCTGGCATTTAAGGGGGTCAATAAATAAAACTGTGTCATCTCTTGTGTTCACCACCAGTTGAGAGATAGGCACAGCAGTTGGGCAGATGGAGATAAATATTTAACTTTTTCTTTTTCTCATACATTTTCATCAGAAAACTGTGTCTTTAGCTTTGTGTGAAATGGACCTTGTCTCAGCAGAATCAGGCAGACAGACCCACCCAGTCAGAGATTGCACTGGACAATCACAAACCACCCCTGGGGGTTCCTGACATATAAAATTTATGGCATAGAGAACAGCCCATTTCCTTCTCCAAATGGTCTGTTAGGAAATTTATGACTCCTCCCTAGAGGGGAATGGAAGAGGATAAAGAGGATTAGTTTAAATGAATGGTTCTGAAAGTGTGGTTAGAAGATCTCTGGGGTCTCCCCCAGAAACTTTTAGAGATTTGCAAGGTCCTCCTTTTCCAACTACATATCTGTATGAGGCTGGATCCTTTTTGTGTACTGCAACCAAAACAATACATTGCATCTAGGTGCATGAGAGACAAACCTGAACATTCAGTTGTCTTCTATAAGTCAGACATGAAAGAGATTTGCAAAACTGTACAACGATGATCTCACCTCATTAATAGTTTTATTTGTTAAATGTAATTATTTCCGTAAAACTTACTATGTAACATATAATTAGTCGATTATTTTTACATCAAATGAATTAATATGTAAATATATTTTAATTTATCAATGTATTATTATAACAGATGTAACTCCTATAAGCAAAAGCTCTCTATTGTCTTCAGCAGTATTTAAAAATGTAAATGTGGCTGGGTGTGGCGGTGCACATACCTATAATTCCAGTACATGGAAGGCTGAGACAGAAGGATCGCAGGTTTGAAGCCAGCCTCAGCAATTTAGCAAGAACTTCAGCAACTTAGCGAAACCCTGTTTCAAAATGAAAAATCGAAAGGACTGGGGTGTAGCTGGGAGATAAATTGTCCCTGGGTTCAATCCCCAGTACTCCCTCACACACACACACACACACACACACACACACGTGTAAATTTGTCTTGAGATAAAATGTTGGGGGCCCATTGTGTTAATGGAAGCTACTTCACATGGAAACATGAAAAGTAGGAAATGGTTATTTCTCACTTTGTTCCTTTTATTCTCAGATGAAGGTATTAGAATATTTGCTTCACTATATGCTATTATGTTAGATGCAGCTCTATTAACCTCAACTACAACTATTCACCAAATTCTTTTTGAACAGAGGTTGATAGTCTTAAATGTTAGCACATGGTATATAGTGTATCTGGGGTAAATTTTATTTAAGTTTAATTTACTGACTTGCTCTTCAGCCTTGAGTCATGGCTTAAATTGAAGGACATTATAGAAATACTCTTGGAAAATTTGTGCTTCTTCAACAATTTTTTAGAAAAAGTAATTGAAGATTTTTTAACAATATAGTGGCATCTCAGGAAGGACTCAGGAGAAACATCTCTGAAGTTTCAGCTACAAGAATGATATTTATTTTAATCTACTGGGTTCTTTCTACATTGTAGCGATTATCAATCAAATCACTATCATCATTCATACTTTTTGCTGGCTGCTGGAAAGTTGACACCAAATTTGTAATTCTCTGATAAATGTACTGATCAGTATTAGTGTTTTGTTGAATGCTAATCTAATAACTGGTCTCAGCTTACTTTCTCCATTCTTATTTTTGTCGTTGCTATTATTGTTGTTCTCTATTCAGATTAATTTACCATTGCCTACTCTTATTTTTTTGGCTTAATATTTTTAACCATCTTAAATCATTTCTAGAAACTAGCAGATTTTCAAGAAATGCTTCAAAAATAGCAAATTGACTGAATCATGTAGGTTAAGGAGGCAGTGAGTTTGAACTAATCCCATATCTACATTGTATTTTAGTTATTACTCTCCCTATGTCCCTGGATCAAAAGGGAGGAAAAAGGAGAAGAAGAAAAAGAAGAAATGAAGCTATGTAAATTTGCAAGGCTAATGCTTTTATACTAATTAAACATGAGGACCTCAGGGTTTTCTAGATTTTTTTTTTTCCTCATAATTACTCTAGTATGCCTCTGTCACAGAGTGCTGCCACTTTTTCATTTGGAAATTTTACGGATCAGTGATATAAATGCAAATATAAAGGAAAAGACTTAAAACATCCAAATCCCTATCTTGACACTTTTACTAAAATATTATCCCATATTGGCTTTTTTTCTCCTCCCTCTACACAAAAGGTATTTATTTCCTTATTGAAAAACTCATTACATATGCTTGTGCAATGTCAATTAGCAATGGTGTAACAAGAATTTTATGTTTGAGCTACAATGAATTTCTGAGGAAATCTGTTGTTTTCAAGGCTGAGGCTGCAATTGGAGAAGATCCAAATCATTACCTAAATTTACATTCTGTTGTTATGCATGAATCTTTTTACAACTTCCTATAGGGTATTCAGAAATAAACAGAAGTTTGTTTTGTTTTGCTTTCTTCTCTTTGCTGCTATTGTCTTAATACCTTTTTATATTGCTAGCATTTGAGGGTAAGATCTAAATTAGAAAAAGGAAGCCGCAGAAGAACTAAGTCTCATCAGGAACTCTACTTGTGAAGAAAGGAAATTGGCTGGTGGGAATCAGGGCTTCATTATGGCTCAGGTTTCAGAACAGAAAGCAAACCAGAAGTAATAGAGTAAAATCTGTTTTGCCAGGAGAGTCGGATTTCACTGCTTTGGGAATTAACTTATCCAGTTGTTTGTATTTGAAATCCACTTCTTTGAAAATACCATTAATTTTCCATTTAAAAATCAAATAATTGTGAGATGACTGTCTCAAGGTGTGTCCCCCAGGAAATCTCCGTCTCTCCAATTCTGAAGTTGAGATTACTGTGTAAGAGGTCATCAGGGAGGGCAATCACAAAACACCTGTAAAGAAGTACAGGAAGCAAGATTGGGCAGAGGGAGAATTTGACTAAGATACAGATGCAACCAGAGGCCTCAGTCAACGGCACAGGGATCCCTTGATCTAGAGTTGTCCCAAATTGTCTCAGATTGAAAAAAGAGCCAGGCCTTTCTACTCCATCATGGTCCGGTCATTAGATGAGACCTAACTTGTAAAAGGGTACATAACCTTGGTGAGGCAGCTCCTTTCATCTAAAAGAAATTTGGCGAGAGAAACTCAGCTGTGTATGATGCTGTACCTGTCAGCAGGTAGCAATTCTGGCAGTCAGGTAGCAGTCTAGGTCCTGAAGGGGCTCTAAGCAGCACACTGTAAGCATCCTTAAGCTGCTTGGCTCTAATTGCTTTGTATAAATTTACCCTATGTAGGAAAAGCCCTTCTAGGTTTCTGGTTTGTCTCTTTTCCTGGAGAATTTGTAAGAGAAGGATTAATAGCATCAATTATAGTCCTTATTTCTGCAGCTGGTCTTAAAACCACAGCTGCCTCTACTAATCATTCTACATTTTTACCACTTAGGATCTCTGCTGGTGTGGGTGGTTTATCTAGTCAGGTAACCTAGGTCTTCCTGAAGCATGTTAGGTCCTCATAGCCATGCCCTTGTCAGCTGTAGCTGTTGCAGTTGTCTATTTTCCTTCGCAGCTGGGCAGAAAAGGTCTAAGAGGCCAGTGCTAAACATTTTCTTTCCTGCCTGTATTGCATAACAGGGGTCCTACTTCTGCCTGCATGACAAATTCATTTTACCTGTGAGAATGGTGACTCAATTCCTTGCCTCCTGGTAGTCTGCACAAAGAGCCCAAGGTGACCAAGTCGCACCACAGCTGGGAGTTTAATGGGACATGGGCTATATCCCATGGTGGCACCAGGACATCTAGACCTGCAGAGCCTAGAAGGATAGCAGGTGAGAGAAGTACACATTCACCAAGTACATCACTGGGAGTAATAGTAGCCAGGGCCATCCTATTTCAACCTTTTGGTTCCCAGACCCAGACAAAGGTATTCTACCTACTAAGGACACAGACATAAAATGGTGGTTGTTTTAGTATATACATGACATCTTAGAGGATGATGCCCCATTCTTGCAGGGTATCAGGGACCTTGGCTCTGATTTCAGAGGCTTTTCAATCACCCTATCAATCTGATCATTTATATGACAGGCAGAAGATCATAGGGTCAGTGGGTCTGTGATCATGTATCTACAGCCTCATCTCTTTCACACTAAAACGTGTGTGTGTGTGTGTGTGTGTGTGTGTGCGCGCACGTGTGTGTGTGACGCACACATGCATGGTGCTGGGGATTGAACCCGGGGCATTCTACCTTCAAGCTACACTCTCAACCCTTTTTTTTTATGTTTTGAAACAGGGTCTGGCCAGGTGCTAAGTTGCAGAGGCTGGTCTCCAACCTGGTACTGAGATTACAGGCATTCACCACTGTGCCTGGCTTAAAACATGTTCTTTAGACTAATATAGTGGTATACAGAATTGAATTTAAGAAAGTCAAACACCTTCTAAACCTGGAAGAGTCATGCTGGCTGAGGCCCCGCATCTAGAAAATGGTTCAAAATAATCAACTTAACTCTAAGTTGCTAGTCAATTTCCTAATAGGATGATGCTCTATTGAGGACTCAGCATTGGTTTCTGTTGCTGACAAATTGGACATTTGGAGGTATCTGTAGCTCTACCAACCTTAATGAAAGGAAGCCCACTATAAGGCCCCATCCGAGCTGATGTGCCAGCCACTATGATCACACATTTCATGAGCAAAATGCTCATGAACAAAGGTGGTTAATGACAGAGGCTAGTGATGTCAATTGGCTGAATTGTTTTGTCACATTGGTTACCTAATGCCTGTTCTAGTTGGGACTCTCTGGAGGGCTTTACTATGTGATGCAAAATACTCTGAGTCCATTTCTAGATGCCTATTCATGTGTCCTTCCCTAGAATTTTTTGTGCCTGATCTCCAAATCTTTTTCATTCTAAATAAGCTATCCTCAAATAGCTATTGAACCATATATTCCCTTACAAAGGGGCTGACTAGGTGTACATCTAAAGATTGGCCTATTTGAGAAGACTCTTCCACTGCTGTCTTTCTGGCCCTCCCCTGAGGAGAGCTATACTGTAGCTGTTCCTCGTCAGCTTGCAGATATATATCACATGAAGCTATCCTTTAAAAAAATCTCAGCATTTTCTTCCTACCATTTGATTTTAAGAGACCCCACCACCACCACCATGTGCCCATAGATGTTATCCAAGGGAGAGGTGCCAGTGTGCCAAGAGTGGATGACAAGGGTCACCTGCTTGTGTAATTTACTTGTACCTGTTCATGCCTGAGCCTAAATGCACCATTTTGTATTACAATAAAAGCTGCTGGGTTAGGCTAACCTTATGGCTTCATGGATCTGACAATATTGAGCTCATGATGGGCAGTTCTGGAAGCCGAGTCATTTGATGTCACATGGCCCGGTGCTCCATCTTAGAGTACCACGGTGAGCCAGGGATTCTTTTTCAATGGTATGTAATTTTTTTCTGAAACCATGTGCGACAGACCAGCTCAGCTGGAAAAATGAGACCTACGGGACAGGGGTCTCGGGATGGTGGGCAAGGAGTCGGCAATGAGTGACAAACAGACACAGACAACTCAAGGAAGTTGCATCTGAGTGTATTTTTGCAAAGCTTCAGGCAAGGATTTTATACACAATGATTAAGGAAACAAAATACATCATCAACTGATCATTGTTTACACCTACGGTTTATACAATCTTAATGATTTCTTAAGAAATAACAATGCAAAGCTATGAGAGCAGATAATCGTCAGAGCATACGTCTTGTTTGGCATAATGCCGTGGGCGGCTGCTAGACGTGGTTTTGGCACCTAGAATATCTATTGAGGTTATGGTTACAGGGCAAGAGTTTAAAGTTTAACCTAGTGCCTTTTATTGCTTTCTTACTATAAACTTTTTTTTTTTAATTTTTTTTTGCGGTACCGGGGATTTAACGCAGGGGCGTTCTACCTTCGCGCTATACCCCTGTCCCTATTTTTTTATGCTTTATTTGAAACCGGGTCTCACGAAGTTGCAGAGGGCCTCACTAGGTAGAGAGAGAGAGAGAGATGGGGAGAGAGAGAGAGAGAGAGAGAGGAGAGAGAGAGAGGAGAGAGAGAGAGGAGAGAGAGAAATCGCGCGCGTGCGCCCGCGCATGCGCGCTGAGGTTGGCCGCGAACTCGGATCCTCCGGTCTCCACCTCCCAAAGTACTGGGATTACAAGCGTGTGCCACCACGCCCGGCTTACTATAAACTTTTATAATTTCCTTTGTTCCAAATTTCTAAATCTCTTTCAAACCATCTTCAAAATCATTTCCATGAAGTTTCCACAAAAAGTTCTTCCTGTTGTAATCCATCCACAACTGTCCTTGAGCCCCCTCTGCCCTTCTGGGCTAATCTAAGCAAGAGCGCGGGAGCATTCAGGGCCAAAGTTACATTCGTCATGACTGTTTTCCTGGGAAAAATTCGTCTGTTTTCTCATAGGGCACAGTTGATAATTTGGAAAAGAACACTGCGCTCACTGAGCCATATCTATTAAAGATTAAGAGAATCATTGACAAGAAGGTTACAGCAAAGAGAGAATAGCCAAGAACACAGAGGATCTTGCCAGGCCACCTTTTTCTACGGGCATACTTCCTTGAAGCTTTTGCCACGTCTTGCGTGTAGGTTCACGCAGACTCCGTAGGAGGCGAGGCCGTGGCAACCATGCAAGGCCTATACATTATAATTCTTTGACTGGGACTTTCTGTTACCTCTACATGGCTTCTTTCCCATCACAGACACCTCTAAAGCCATAGATGCTCCTGTGTCGTATGGCCCAGATGGTAGGACGGCTCACACTCTTGTTTGGATCGCCTACAGAGACCTCTCCTGGTCTGGGCCCCACTCAAAGCTGGCAGCCTTTCATGTCACTTGGCAATAGGGATAGAGGAGAACTCCCAACTGAGGGAAATGCTGCCATTGGGACCTAAAGGGCCCTACCAGACATTGTGTTGCCTTCCTATGGGTAGGGTTGCAAGATGCTTCGGTTGTTGATTCTGGAAGTGAAATCTCAGAATCTCTCAGACTACTTGGCTTTCTAAAACTCTGATGTGATAGTCCTCTGATTCTTCACAGATTTTTTATCTCCTGAGTCCATATCCTCTCTCTGCTTTTTCCCTCGTGGAACTCATTGCTCTCAGGCTTTGTCCTTACCATTCTTATCATGGTCACCTAGAATCGGTGAACTCCATATTGATCAGCTCTTAGTACTCACTTTATTCCACCTATCACCATCCTTAAACACTTAAACATACTTAAATCACACAGTACTGGGCACATAGTAGATTCTTTTTTTTTTTTTTTTTTTTGCGGTACCGGGGATTGAACCCAGGGGTGTTCTACCTCCGCGCTACACCCCCGGCCCTATTTTTTTTATACTTTATTTTGAAACCGGGTCTCACAAAGTTGTGGAGGGCCTCACTAGGTAGAGAGAGAGACAGGGAGAGACAGAGACAGAGATAGAGAGAGAGAGAGGGAAAGAGAGAGAGAAAGAGACAGGGAGAGAGAGAGAGAGAGAGAGAGCGCTGAGGCTGGCCGTGAACCCTGATCCTCCAGTCTCCACCTTTCAAAGTACTGGATTTACAAGTGTGCGCCACCACGCCCGGCCACATAGTAGATTCTTAACACATATTTACTGAATAACTATAAATAGGAGTTATTATTTAATTCTTTATATATGTGATCTAAACAAATTTCTTCTCAGGTATGGAAATGAAATGTACACAATTTTATTTTGTTATATTTTTATTGTTATACATTTTTATTTTAAAGCATTTAATATATTCTGAAAACTTCTTATATTTTTAAGCATCAAGCTAACTCAATGAAGTAGTATTAAATACTATATTTCATAGGTAAATTTCATTTGTTTTGCTATTGAACCCTGTATATATGTAGAAAATGGGATATAAAACTTGTATCTAATTATGATGAGAAGCCTTTCTAGATAACTGAGACTATGGACTAAGGAATTCCATTGTTGCTGATATTTTTCAGGCCACTATACATTTCCAAAGAAAAACCACTTAAGCACAATATATTATCAAGAATTATCTGTGCTACTTAATTGGTGAGCCCTTGAAGCAGGAAGAAAATAAAGGGAAAAATGTGTAAAAACTGATTTAGGCTTAAAAATGGTGGGAAAGGAGAAAATGAAATGTCTATTATATCCTAATTCACAGAAATATAGATAAGAAGTAAAAAATAATAAATAACAGGTAAATTTAATTAAAATTCATAGATATATTAAGTACTTACTATGTGCCTCAACCCTGTGAAATGGTATACATATATTTTCTAACTTAATCCTCATGATTACTCCATGAGGCAGATGTTATTATCCTTTCCCATTTCAAAAAAAAATACTCTAAAGTTTGAGAGAATATAGTGACTAGATAAATGCCCCAAATTTGTTGGAATCAGAAATACCAGCCATGTTTTCTGATTCCAGAATCATGTCCTTTCCTAACATGCTAGGAAACTTACGGCATAACTCTGAGATAAGTGTTGGAAACAACACTCTGTTATCTACTGAATATTATGCTACTTCAGAAATCCAAGGTAATATATTTGCCCTTAATTGGGCATGCTCTAGCTAAGATCTTACTAGTGCCGTTAGATACTTACCTTTCATCTAACAACAGCATCTCTTTGAAATCAGTGATTAAAGGACACTACCCTTGATTATAAAGCAAAGACAGCTGGAAGTTATTTCATTTTCAATACTATATAGTATGTTTGAAACTACTGTTATTCTAGCTAAAAAAGTAGTAAAAATAATTTTGAACAAATGTGTGCATGAAAGTCCTAGACATTATAATTCAGGCTGGTTAAAAGATCTATTGAGATTGGAGAGAAATGCAGCCATTCCCCCAAAGTTAGAAATATCTGGGTAATGAAGTTCCAATGTGATCTGTTCATAACTTTCCACTTAGGCATCTATTTTTAGCATTGGCATACACAAGTAAGATGAGATGGAATTCAATAAGCATTTGGGGGACTTTCTTCAGTGTTCCTAGAGTGGCATTGAGTGCTTTGGGTAAAACAAAAAGCAAGATTTGATCCCTAGCCCTCAAGGCATCTTATTCCAGAATACTAATTTTTTGAGCAACCTAACTTTAACAATATACACAGAGTGAACTCACATTAGTCCATGGAAAGGATTGCTTTGCTCTGTGGTCAGAAATCTTAAAATATAAATTACATTGTATGATCTGAGAAACTAATCATTCACTATGACATGTATCTTGATGTACAGCACAGACTATTTTTGTTGTTGTTGTCTAATAGTTTCAGGCATAAAGCATTAGCCACATGAGGTCACTGTTGTTCATACATGAATTATAACTACTGTATAAATCTTGATTCTCCTGGTTGAATGGTCCTAGAATCTGTGACTTGAATAAATAATGTATATGAACTAGTGGGAACAGAGTATTAGAAAACACATATTTTAGAAATTCATTTTATATGGATATACTTCTCTAAAATTTTAGGATTTATTTTATGGCTAAATCAGCATTACTTTAGTAAATCCAGAATTTCAATTTTATGGTATTTTGAGTAAGGAAAAATTGATTTAATAATGTATACAAAAGCCAATGTTGACTTTAGGTAATTCTGAAATTGTCTGCACATAAGACTTTCAGTGACTCAGTCTTCACACACCTCTAATACCAGTACTTGGGAGGCTGAGACAGGAGGTTTGCAGGTTTGTGGCTAGCCTCAGCAATGTAGTGAGGCCTTCCACTTAGTGACACCTTCTTATTAAAAAAAAAAATAGGGCTGGGGGTGTAGATCAGAGGCAGAATGCCCCTGGGTTCAATCCTAGTAACACACACACACACACACACACAAAGAGCATAGAGCATGCTATTTCCTAGTTTTATGTCCAGTCAGTTGTGGAATATCTTTAGCAAAATAAGAAATAAATTATTTATTATTTAAATTATTTATTTTAAATCCACTGGGCCAAAACATTTATTGTGGAAAAATAATAGTTGTTGATATGCGTTATGCCTTTCTCACATCCAGAGGTTCATTTTTCATTAAGATGCTTCAGATTTAAGAGTTAAACAATAAGTATCAGGTTTTCCAAGCAAGGATATATCCTGGGTATACAGTAAACACACCAAAGGACATCATAAGTGTGTGTGTGTGTGTGTGTGTGTGTGTGTGTGTGTGTGTGTGTGAAAGAGAGAAAGAGAAAGATTGATGTGTCCAATGTTCCCATCGCTCCCATCAAGGCCACTGAAATTGATTTTGTCTAGGTGACTAACTACTTCCATGATACCAAGTCAAATGGACATTGCTTATTCTTCCTTGTTACAGGATCTCTCAATAATGTTGACCCATACCTTTAATTTTTTTTCTTTTGCACTGATTTATATAATGACACAGACTTCTAATAATCTCCTTCTTTACTAGCTCTATCTAGGGTTTGTGACCCCTAAATATTGATATTCTATGTCTCCTTTGGATTCTCTCTTCATCTGATTTTATCTCCCTGAATGATCATATTCATTTCCATTAGTTAAAGTACTACCAATATGCTTATGCCTCTTCAGCTCCAAATAAGCCTACCCAAACTTCCGTGTGGGTGTCATATAGGTATGGACCCTCAGCACCTAGAATATTCTTGGAAATAGTGCAATCACAATGGATATTTTTTAATGAATCAGTGTGTGTGTGTGCTTGGGCGCCACGTGTGTTCCAGCTCATGTATGGGTTATCTATGTTGGGGTTACATTAGTTCACATATGCAAAAGTCCAACATATGTAGAAGAAGTAGCCCCATATGTTCTTCTCTATGTGAACTTTTTTAAGATCTTTTCCAAAATCACATGAAATATGCTATCTAATCTAATAGAACATTAAAATTTGTAAGAAATGGTTATTGACTTTCTTCCCACATTTGATCACTATTTCACATTTCTGGCCAAATTTTCTAGTATCCTTTCTCAACTCTGTTTGCTCAGCTGCCTTCTAAAGCTCTACTGAAAAATAGTGTTTTTATTCCATATACTCCCTCCCAAACATTAAAGAGAACAGAATAAATATTGTGATGGCCTCACTAAAATACTTACATTCTTGTCATAAATATTTCTATTGGATATTTGATATCTGATTATTTTTTGGACTTTTTAAAAGATGAACTTACCAACTTGATTTAGTGGAGACATAAGAGATGGGATCTTTGGGAAGGTAGATTATATAAAGAAAAAAGAAAAATTACTTATTAATCAGAATATCATCCAGTATTTTAATATTAGTATCATCTGAGCTAAAACTGATAGCCATTTTAAATAGAATAAAATGGCTCTAGTACTTCTTCAGGATATTTTCAATGTTAGAAAGTCTACTCACCTATTCATTTCTGTTATTATGATTAGCAGGCTAATTAATTTTGAAGAGCTATATTTGGCAAGCCCTTATTAAACTAGGATTATGTCCTCTTGATTGTCTCTTTTATGGAACTAGAGATGACTAATGAGAAAAATCTACTAACTTCAGATTTTGCTAAAGTTTTTAACCTAATGAGTTCATTCTGGCTGGTTAATTCCAAGGCTTATTTAAGTCACTAACTTTTCCATTTCATTTTATTATGAATTATGAAATGTTTAGCTCCTTATCACTTGCTTTTTTCCCATAAGTTTCAATTCACGTCTCTTTTATTTACAAATTCTAGGTATTAAACTTCCATCAAATGCAACATATGTTGAAATCATACATCAGGGTACTTGATTGTGTAAATACTTGGGATATTGATTGACATGTCTTAAAGTTAAAAATTTTAAAGACATCACACATTACTATTTTAGTTCTTATAATATTTAGAATGTTATTGAGTGTAAACAATAGCATGTAATAAATCTTTTATGATTTGGAAAACAGATTATTCTTTTCCTATTGGGTAATAGATATACTCCCATCCAAAAAGGAACATTTTTCTCCTTTCAAAAGAGTGTCATACATTAGAAAGACAGCATTGATCCTGGCACCACAGATAACAGCTGTCTTTCATGGCATCTTTTTTATTCATTAATCTAAAAAAATTATTGCTCAGCTAGTTGGCATCCAGTTGAAGATATTGGAAGGCAGCAAAAGTTAGAGTCTTGAGAGATTGTTGATTATAAACACCCCTGTGTATGTGTGTCTAGGATTTTTGTATGTAAGTCTGGATTTGCCAGTGTGCTATAATCCATATGCATGTCTGTTAATTGTGGGTAACAGAAATAAGTAAATGCTATTCCAATAGAGCTATTTTTTCTCCCTATGGATTCTAGATCAGAGTTGCCTGATTTCTATTTTTATGTATAACCAAAATGAACAAGCTCCGGTTGCTGTGAGCTACATTATATGCACTGTGGGAAATTCTATTCTTATTCCAAGTTATATGTTGCCCTCCCTACTTGAGGTTATCCTTCCATGATCTATTGACATTATTTTGGCCATGTGACTTGCTTTGAAAATGATGTTGGTGTATCCTAGAAAAAAAACCTCATCATGTGATTCTGCCATTGATCATTGATCATCTTTTTTTTTCCTGTGAATGCAAAGAAGAGTATTTATCATGAGTGATCTCCATTTAAATTGAAATATTAGTGGAATAATAATACAATCTTCCTAGACAGGATCTGATCCTTTAGCCTCAGTCCCAGATAGAAGAAAAGATGTAAAGCCAGGCTGTAGCATACCTGTCATTGAGTCTTAACTGAGTAAAGAAATAAACTTCCATTTGTAAGCTACTGAAAATTTCAAGTCATTTATTAATATATAATAACTTAGTGGAAGCTGACTAGTACATGTGCATTTAACTTCAGCACAGTAGGCCATAACCCAGGTAAGGGCACTTCTGCTATCTCTACTAAATCTCACAACAATCAGCATATCACTTAACATATTTTAAAGTTTCATGTGCTGGACATTAAAACAGAATTTAATGACACTGGCAGGAAAGCAGGGATATTTTTTAATTCTTATATAATATAATATATAAGAATTAAAAAATATATAATATATATAATTCATATATATATATATATATATACACACACACACACAAGAAGTAATTTTCTTTGAGTGGTTTAGAACCCAACTTATAACAATATTGTAACCTCACTGTATTATAGTGTTACCATGTGCAACTAATGTTGTGTATTCTATCAATTTAATCTGCTTGAGTTTATATGAGACAATTCTCAAAACATGTACAATTTAAGAAAACACATTTTCACTTCTCAAAATAACAAAAGAAGGTTAGTAAAATTCAGCATCATATTCTGTAATGTAGCATTGTGGTAGATTATGCTTTTTGTGTAATTATCTTTTTACGTTACAATTTGGTTTCTGGAATTTGTGACAGAATGTCTCCATAGTCCTTTACCGATTTCACTAATATGACCCTTTGTGTGTACCTTGAGATTATAAAAGTTTCTCTTTGTTCATCTGCAGAGATATGCTCATTTGTGCTATGGAGGAAAGACAAGGAGGAGCTCTTATCTACTCTCCAGTCTAGGTTCTTTAAAAAAAAACAATAACTACCAAGCATTTCTACCATCATCCCTTTATGGTACTTTAATTGTGTCAACATTGATTCAACAAACATGTATTGAACACTGAAGATGATACTACTGAGTGAGAAATTTCAAGATAAATAAGGCTTACATTTACACAAGAGAGACAAAATCCTTTTATGCTTGTACAGAAAATAATCTGTGGTAAATATATGGGTGGCATAATTATACTAATGTGAGAGATGCCTATTGAATAAATGAATAAGGGGAGATCTGATGAAGGAAACACTTGAAATGACACTATGTACATATTCAAAATTATCAATGCCAATCTCTTCATCATGTACAGTGAAGGGGAGGGTGTGGGGTGGAATCTGTGAGGAGCCTCACCAAGTACTGTATACATGGATGTCCCTATCACTTTGAACTTTGTTTTGATGTGGTATTACAATGCACCAATAAAAGTACAGGAACATTTTTAAAAAAGTAGATAAATGAAGGAACTCACAATTGAGCTTTGAAACATGGCTTAGATTTTAATAGATGGAAACTAAGCTTGAGTAGAAGGGTCCCTGTGTGGTAGGATTTCTCTTCCACCTACCTAAGGATCTTGGTTTCTCCTCTTTAATAGAGGAAGAGTATTAGATTTGTAGATAAAATTTGTATTCCATGTATTAGATTCTCATAATCTTTTGGATCATAAACTTTTAAATTATATGTTCACTCTTATAATTCTTCAAAACTGGGATAGTTTTGAGAATGAAAGGATGACATTATTAATAATTGTCCTGGGGAAACAGGAAAAAATAGTTTTGCTTTAGACATACTGCAATATATGACCAACCTCCTGAGATAATCTGATAAAATCTCTGGACACTGGGTTAGGTGCCTTTTGTCATTATCCACTCCCCATCCCATTTTTTAAACAGCTCCTCTCTCCCCAAATTGGACTTTTCAAATTAAAAATTACTTATTTATTAGTGGTTTTGAAATCAAGCATGGAGGTCTTTTGAATTCCAAGGTTTTTTTTTGTTGTTGTTGTTGATTATTTAAGGTAAGTCACTCAGATATATACACTAACAAATGAAGCCCAGGGCCTTGATGTAAGAGACTGGATATTCAAGGAGACTCCTGTACACTTGATTTTAGCCCAATGAGCCTAGAGTTTGGAGTCAGACAGGCATGAATTCAGGGTTGGGTCAACCCCTTACTATCTGTGTGCCTTTGGGCATATTACTGCCTTTAGATATTAGTTTGTCCTTGTATACCATGGTGCCCTTGTGAGGTTTAAATTAGACGAGAGATGCATGGTATTTAGCATAATGTTGGACAAATAATATATGTCCATGTGCAGTCAGCGTTTTATGTCACTAAACACATTAGTTCTCATCCATGTCCTAACTCATGGCAGTCAAGATAAAATATTTCTAGCTCTGACTTTTCCTCTGAGATCCTTACATATATATCAAACTGCTTACTTGATGTCTAAATTTGGTTGCCTAAAAGACACTACAATCTTACAGAAACAGAACCATTTGTGCAAGATAAAGCACAATTCGACCCTCTAAAAGGTATCTCTACTTCTAGAAACTGTGTCTTTGTTTACCCAGGGGCTTAGGATAAAAACCTTGGGGTTACTCTTAATCCATAGGGTCTCAGGTCCGGTTGAGCCCTCTATGCCATCTGAAAATAAGTAACTATTGACTATGGCTCCCTGAATTTCTCAAATCTGACCACTCTGACTCTACCCTAAGAACAACTCTAAACAAATGGTTTATTGCCTGAACCATTGCAATCCACCCTTACCTGCTCTGCTCTCTCTGCAATCGTTTCAATGAAAACAGTCACCATGCAATTTTAACAACTAAATTCAGATCACATTCATGTCATCTTTAAACATTCTAATGCATTCATCTATTCTCACATGACCTAGGTCCTGCCTATGTCTCTAGGCTTTGACGTTCCTATTAGTTTCCATTACCTTCTGGTGACATGGGTTGTCTTTCTGCCTTTTGGAGTTGATCAGCATGTTTCCTCTCAGGACCTGTGAATTTTTTATTTTCTGGGTCTGAATTGTTTTCTTCTTAGATATTCTCATAAAGACTACCTTCACGTTTTAAGTCTCAGGTTTTGGGCGGTTTTGTTGTTGTTGATTTCAGATAGGCATTCCATAACCATTCTACATTATCCCATTCTTTGTAAAACATTTTTATTATGTACTTCCTGATCACTACTAGCTGCTATCCTGGATATATATGTTGTATGTATTTATATGCTTAGTTGTTGTTTGTTTTTCTCCAGTAGAAAACAGGTAACATAAAGGCAGTGACTTTGTCTTTTCCACTACTATAGTCACAACACCCAAAATGTTCCTTGCATTTGGTGAAGGTTACGTAACTTTTGGTTTCTATTCTGTTTCCTAAGTTTTCCTCATTATTTTCATAGATGTGTGTATTAGTTTTTAGTTGCTGTGATCAAAATATCTGACAAGCACAATTTAGAGGAGGAAAGGTTTATTTGGGCTCATAGTTTCAGTGATTCATTCCACTGCCAGCCATGTCCAAGGCAACAACATTGTGGCAGCAGTATATGACAGAGAAAAGCTGCTCAACTGATGGAAGACAGGAAGCAGAGAAAAATAAGAGGGGTGAGCAGGGACAGACATAGTCCCAAGGCCACACCCCCAGTGACCCACCTCCTCCAGCTATGGCCCACCTCTGAGCCATGCTGCAATGGGGACATGCTTTCAACACTTGAGTTTTGGGGGGAACATTTCAAACTCAAACCATAACAACATGTATTTACCAAGCCTATGTAATAGTTGGGAGAATAAAACACAAGTCTTCCCCTTCAACTTGATGAGCCAAAGCATAAGCAACAGAATCAACATTGCTTAGTGTTGATGCAGGCCTAATAAATAATGTCAATGAAAAATAACACAATAAGCAAAGACACTCAAAGCTAATATGACAACGTTTTATGGATAAAGTTGATATTGGAGAATATATCTGAAGAAAATGGGATTCCTAATTCTAAATTAGACAATTAGCAAAACTCAGGGGATGGTACGTATAGAAATGCTGGTTCCTCAGCTTGAAGAAAGGGCTCTATTGGACCAGGTTCTCCCTTTGCTTTTGTTTTTAATTTTAGTTATTTATGTCTCTTTGATATGCTGATGTCATTTCCTTTGGACATATATCCAGATGTAGGATAGCTGGATCATATCATAGATCAATTTTTAGTTTCTTGAGGAACCACCATACTGTACTCGATAGTGGCTATACTAATTTATATTCCCACCAGGAGTAAGACACCTCTGCATAGACCATACCTGGGATCCCATAAAGAATCCACCATACTTGCACAGGGGGCTGCAGCCTCAGAAACCTGGCTTGACCCAGCAAGGCAACTGTGACCCCAGGGGTTCCTTCTGAATCTATTCAGAGTAAGCCCCTCATTATCCCCACAGAGACATGAATAAGAGGGCAGAGAAAGGCAGCATGCTATACAGTAATCATAATGACAGCATGCTATACTGTAATCCTAATTAACAGAAACTCATAATGCACAAAAACATCAGGAGTGGAGAGTAAGTACCCCCCAGCCTATGACTAACACTGTAAATTTTTGGAACATATGTATTTTCATTAGATTAATGCTCATATAATAACTTTTTTCATTTTTTTAACTTTAAAAATTGTTCATTAATTATGAAAGCAAAGAAGATAGCCCCTAGTGTTTAATATTCCAGATCAAGATGAAATGGCCATAACTTTAGAAATTTAGTAATCTTTAAGAGTAAGTTTCTAAGATTATTGGCAATTATCATAAGTATACCATTATAATTTTATTTTAAGTCAACATTTTAATTCTATAGATAGATGGAAGCTGAAATGGAGAAGTTATCTATTTTATTATAAAATGATTGTTTATAGTGACTAAATTTAGAGCTCTGCATTGTTTACTTAGTATGATAAATCAACATTAAAATCTTGATTACTAAAAGGTATTAGCTTCAAATTTATATCTTCTAAACATAACAGAACATATCAAACATGTGGAAATGTTTGGGCTTAGTGTGATTTATGTTAATAGCACTCCTTTTTCAAGTTGAAAACAAAGTGGTTCTATAATGTGTTTGGAATTTGTTACTTCAATTTTCAAAGATTTTTTAGAATCTACTATTGAGATGATAACTAATGCAAAACATCATAATGGAAAATTAAGAAATAAATTCTAGGAAGTAGATGGGGAGTTACTAAGAAGTGGATGTGACTTATTACATCAAGTTCATTCCTAGAAAAGGATTGGGACCATCAAGCTGGCCCTGCTTTTACTAACCACTTTCTGTGATCTACACTCCCTCATCAATACCTCCTTGACTTTATTAGTCTGTTGATAATTTTTACTAAATAAATCTCTCCATGCCACCATACCTCTTTCTCTTTCTAGCCCTATGTTCAAGTCCAAGTATGAGTCTCATCAGTGACTTGGATAATCTCCATTAGGTTGACCAGGGACAAGTATATTCAAATAATCTCTAGCTGTCTCTGCTGCTGCCCTGAATTATGACAAGGTGATAAATGATCTCACTCTGGACATGCATGACACAAATGCTTATCCTAACCTGATATCTAATGAGAAGACAGTATGGAAAAAACAGGTCTGTCCACCAACCGTAGCCAATTAAATACCAGATTGAATACACTGGAATTTTTTTTGCTAAATTCCACTGAGGTACTAGTCATTCTAATGAATTAGAAGATTGTCACCAGGTCATGAGAGGAATTCTAGAAAAAAATGACTTATTAAAGAACACAATGAATCTAATTCTTGGTGTGCCTCTGAGCTCTAGGGATGAAAAAACTGTTTAAAGTCAAGTGGATTAGTGTGGCCTCTTAATTTAAAAAAAAAGTGTTTATTACCAACTCTCTCAGGAAAAAAAAAAATTCCAGGAGTTAGAATAAAAACACTAAGTGATGTATATGGCGGCATCTAATATAAGCTGTCCATTTTTTAAAACCTGGGTTTGGACACAGAAGGGACGGAAGCATAAATGATACAGTGACTTCTAGGGAGACTGTTATGGGTTGGATCTGGAATGTCCTCCAAAAAGCTCATGTGTTCAAAGCCTGGTTCCCAATGCAGCAATATTCACAGGTGAAAAGATTGGATTATGAGAGCTCTGACCTCATCAGTGGATTAATTCATTAATAGATTAATAATCTGAATGGGTTTACTTGGAGATGGTGAAAACCAGAGGCAGGTAGGGTATAGCTGAAGGGAGTTAGTCGCTGGGGACATGACCTTGAACTATATCTGTCTCTGGTCTCTCCCTTTCTCTCTCTCTCTCTCTCTCTCTCTCTCTCTCTCTCTCTCGCCACTACCATGAGCTGAGCAGCTTTTTTCTACCATGTCTATTCGACATGATGTTTCTGCTTTCCAGCCAGCCAACCATGGACTGAACCTCTGAAACCATGAGCCAAAATAAATATTTTCTCCTCTGTTATTCTTGTCAAGTATTTTGGTCACAGTGATGCAGAGCTGACTAACACAAAGACTAAGAATCATGGACACAAGATCAACACCTTTTGGCAGTGTGAACGCCACCACACCAAATCCTGGGTGCTCATGTGGGTTGAGAAAACTGTCACTAGTGTTTCTTTAGTCTATGGTCTATGGCAGAGGCTGATTTGAATCTGACCTCTCCATGGACTGTGAATGGTATTGGAGCAATCTTTGTAGGATGTGTGCTTAAGCTTATTAGTCTACAGCGAATATCGTGGTGCTGTATGGTTAGCATGCTAACAAGTAGGGGGTAAGTGTCAGCTTGATGTATTCTGAAGCAGAGTGTCCAGTACAGACTACATAGGTTTAAAAAAATGATTCTCTGGCCTCTGACATTTCACACAAAAACTTGCATATAAGGTCAAGTGAACTGAAGCCATTCTTAACTGCTGGCAGCAGTTAGTAATAGGCTTGTAATTAGACTGTAAGTGATACGAGGGTAAGAGAGAAAGTGGGGATTTGCAGGTTTTAAAGAGAAATATATTTAATTCTGCAATTAATTATAGAGTACCTAGTAATACGATGCAAATGGTTACTCTCCTAATTTTCTTACAACTCTTTATATAGTTTCATTTAATTGTTGTTAGCAATCATGTGTTGTACACATTATGTTACTGTCCTACTTTATAGATGAACTATCACAGCATTATAAAAGCTAAGCAGGATGAATAAATTACATATATTGTAAACAACAAAAGGATATATTGAATGCAGGGCTGGATGACCCCACAGCTTATGTTCCATTTATTGTCCTCACTTATCATTTGCATTGCTTTCTACTGGATCTGTGATCAAACCACAAAACTGGGCTTTGGGCCCTGCCATGATTCCCCTAACTCCCTGATCATCTGCAAACTGCTTCATCTAAGTCTCATTTTCCTTACCTGTAGAAAGGTGATACTGGTGTCTATTTCAGGTGCCATTGTAAGAAATGTGTGAGAATGGGAGTAATCAGTATAGGGCTTAGGACATGATAAGTACTCAATAAATAGCAGATGAAAGAGAGAAAAAGAAAAATACAGGATTGGCACTAGAATACAAGGAAATGATTATTTACAGGAACTCTTTGGCAATATTTTCCTAAAGTAAATATTACTACCAAATTCTGTCTGAAAAATCCTAATTTTCATGACTCTTTTTGGAGTGCTATAATTATTTTCAATAGCATATTTTATTTATATTATTTGTCTTTAGATCATGCATAAAATTAGAAAATTCTAGTCTCTGTGATGCTGGGTCCTTCTGTGTTTGTATGTGTGTGTGTGTGCATGTGTGTACTAGGCATTATTTTGCATTTGATTCTACAATAGGAAATTGAGCAGTAAAAGATGGAGTAAAGCATGGTGATAGAACAAGAATGTTATATTAGTTAGGGTTCTCTAAAGTAACAGAATTCACAGGATATGAATATTATAAAAGGGGATTTATCACATTGGCTTACACTCAGAAGTGGGGTAGTCTAAGTAGCCCCATCACCCTGAGCACTGGAGGAACCAGCAGCTTCTTAAGTGGTCCAAGAGCTGGAGTCCCAGATCAGGAGTGATGAATGATGTAGTCCCAGTCCGAAGTGGAAAGACCTGGGAACTCCCTCAAGAACTGGAGAGTCCAGTTGGAAGAGCAAAGGAGTTGAAGTCCAATATTCCCCAGGAGAGCCAACTCACCTCCACCCAGTAGCAATGAAGTTTTCCTTCATGCTGCTTTCTCTTTCTTCTACCCTTTGTTCCATCCAGAACTGCAGCCTATTGGAGAGTGCCTCCCACATTCAGGGACAATTTCTTCCTTAATCTGCTATTCCACATGCCAAATCATCTCATGGACATACCCTGAAGTCACATAATTTTAGGTGTCTCTCAGTCTAGTCCAGTTGACAATCCAGATTAGCCATCACAGATGTGTTCTGCTTTTTATACGAGCAGACAAAATAAGACTCTGATGCTCATAAGTATAAACTATCATGAAATCAATGATATTTATGTCAAAGTATGTTTTAGTATTTGAATTTTGAGTTTACTATAAATTAAATATTTGAAATTGAATATTGTTGTGTAGATGACCTTGAAAACACTTTTTTAATCTATTAAAACTATGTATTTGTTAATCGCTACTATTATCTGTGATAATGTGCCCAGAAAAAAGTAATTTTTTTAGCCTCATTTTCTACCCTAAAATTAAACTCCCTGTCTTTACTGCCACAAGGACAAAACTAGTTCCCCAAGGACAGAAAACCAGTTCCTGCCCTTATTGCCCCTAAGGACAACACCCGAAAAACCAGTTCCTGCCCTTACCTCCGCCCCAGGACAAAGCCCTCAAAACCGACCCCCACCTCTGTGTTTAACCCCCTACCCTAAACTAATCACTTTACTTCTAAATAAGGGAAAACTTTCTGTGGTTGGCTGATTCGAACCCAAACTGCAAAAATCTGTTTCTGTGCCCCCAGCTTGTTCTATAAAAAGGGAGCTGTAAGCTACACAAGAGGCTGCCGTTCTAGCCTGTGTTGGTGGACAGTAGCCCCACGGTATTAAAGCCTCGCCTTAACTGAGATGGTGGTCTTGGAATTTCTGTTTCTCGTGCATTGTTCAACATTATCCAATTTTTCTGATCATGAACACCATTCTACTTGGTTAAGTTTTTATCTGTAACATAGTATTTTTCCCCCTTGCTCTTGAATGCCCGAGGCATTTTATAGCTTATGGTACTTCCCCCTTCAGCAAAGAGAAAAATAAAACTTTTCCAATAAATCATTTTTAATATAAAGATATTCAGACGAAATATTCTCTTTCAATATCCCCTTACCAAAATCACTCTTTAGTTAAAAAGATTTCAAGCATAAGACAATATGACAATTTTGTCACCATGCAAAATTTTAAGACTATAATTAACATAAGGCATTCCACAAAAGTGTGTGACAGTATAAATGTCACTTAGGCAATCAAATCATGAAATCCTGTAGGAAAAAAAAGTTGGCATTCCATCTTCATAGGAACCGTGAAATGTCTATAATAATTTGGTGTTACTATAGCCTTGCTAGAAGGAATACAAACAACTCTAAGAACTATCAAGACTCAATGATTTTTATGATGTTTTGAATTAATTATACAAATATTTCTTTGGCTTTTCTCTTTTCCCCTACATTACAAATAAATCCTCCAGTGCATTATTTAAAAATGGCATGCTCTAATTATATATTACCATTTAAATAGACACATTTTAATCCCTATCTTTCCACTCAAATAGTCATATTTTAATGGGAATATACTAAAAATGAGATGAATTACATGCATAAGTATATTCACGTCTTAATACATTTAAACTAAGGCATAATAAATGTTATCAAAAGAAGTGTGTAACATGTTATTTAGAAATGAAGCTCATGACATATGTGAATCTAAGTATGGTGATACATGTACAACTATAAAAATTGATAAGAAAAGTGCATGTTTTGTTCTTAGAATTCAAATATTGAAATACTTGGCAAAGGCTTGTAGAATATCAAATTGATTGTATACGTTTACATTGGCAAAGGGTCAGGAAAATAATGGATCTGATACCTTAGATTAAAAACACACTTCTGGATGTCTTGGCTGTTTTATACAAACATGGGTCAATTATTCCTGGCTGTAGTTTTGTGGCTCACTGTACTTCCAGTCCTTTATTCCCAACATATTTTATTTCCAGCTGCTAGGTGAATCTTTCTGGGACATAGCTGTTGTCACTACTCTGCTCAAGATTTATAAGAGGCTCCTTACTGTCTATGCAATAAGAATCCAAACTCTTCAGGTTGACTTTCAGACCTGCCATTTCAAAGCATGGCCCTTGTTTCTTCTTCAGGCTCCTGTGTTGAGGTCATCTGCACTGACCTGCTTGCTGCGTCTGGATCCTTGATGTTTTCTACCTTTCAGACCTGAGCCAACTTAAATACTCTGTTCCTGATTCACCCTGTAACAGTAACTTTGCCCCCTCAGGCCAGCCGTAGTTCTCAAGCCCTCACCTCTACCGTGGCTCTGGATAAATTTTCTTTTTGCTATAGTAAATTTTAGAATCTCTCCACACCTTCTGAATGTTATCTTTTGCAGGTGGTTCTGTGTTTCACTCAACTTGCAGCTGTTAACAGGTATAACACTTTTATTTCTTTTTTGCTGGCTGCTTTCTCCCTACACCCCGCCCTCTATTACTGTCCCCTCTTGGAAGAATGAGGATATTGTTAGAGAAGGTTCCTGGCAAGGCAGGGAGAAGAGAGTGAATCTCACTACTTTCAGCTATTGGAAGGAATGTGGAAATTACATAAGTGGTTAAACTAGGAGTAGCAGACAATGAGAAGGTGCTTCATGGTCTCTTCCTTCCCAGGTCTGGTTGAGGATAAAATCTTTGCATGGTGGGTATAGATTGAAGGCAAAGTCTAAAGGAGAAAGAATTTTTTGCAACATTTCTAACTTGTACAGGCCCAGCATGGAGCAGTGGCATTAGAGTGAAATTGACAAGGTGATGTGTGGCTGGACAGAGTGAAGGCCGGGTGGACTTCCTAAGTGTTTCTTGGACTCCTAAGTCACATGTGGACAATATCTAGAAACTCCCTGTGGCCCCCTGCAGCAATCTCGATTCAAGCCCACAGTGCTGGAAGATTCACTCTATTAGACAGCCTTCTGTTGCTGTGACAAATCAACTTAGAGGAGAAAGGATTTATTTTGGTTCATGATTTCAGAGGTTTCAGTCCATGGTCAGCTGGCTCCATTGCTGTGGGTCTGTGGTGAGGCAAAGTCTCATGGTGGAGAAGGCATGGTGGAATAGATCTGCCTGTCTCATGGTGGCTGGGGCGGGGGGAGAGGGAGAGAGAGAGAGAGAGAGAGAGAGAGGGAGAGAGAAAGGAGGAGCCAGGGACAACATATACCCTTTCATGGTACACTCTCAGTGACCTAGTTCCTCCAATTAGGCTCCACTTCCTACAGTTCCCACCACCTCCCAATAATGCTATCAAATTATTAATCCATCAGTTGATTAACCCGCTGATGAGGTTAGAGCCCTCATGCTCCAATCATTTCATAAAAGCCTCGCATCTGAACATTGTTGCATTGGAGGTCAAGATTTCAACATAGGTGCCTTTGAGAGACACTTCATATTCAAATTCTAACACTTAACAATGGTGATGCTGTCATGCCCAGAGGAGGAGGCAGTGGACTGAATGGTTGTGGTAAAGAGTTATACATGAAGCCAAAGATACTTTGGGAAGGGGATATCATTGTCCATACCTCCCTCCCCAAATCATAAGGATGTACCAAAGAAGCACCCATATTTACTACAAAAGATCAAAGTCCCTAGAAACACTTAAGAACCACTCTATCTTTACTACCAGTTCTAGTATGGGCAATAGAGTCTGAACATACCCACAAAAGAAGTCATGGTGCTAAACTATACAGCTCACCACAGCAGAAGTTTAACCCAAAATGCCTGCCTCCCTCATGAATCTCCAGATTTTAAAAGGGGTAATTTAAATTCAGCATCCCACTAAAGTATGCACCCCTTTCCCTAAAAAAGGGAAAGTAAATATTTGATTAGAATATTATATTTATATTACTGAACATCTGAGCTATAAAAAAGACACAATGTGTTTGGGATTTATTTCCCGTCCCTTTAGAAGCTCAAAACACACCACTGTGTAAAGATTTTGAATTAATTCTATTATAAGTATACTACATCTACTTTCCTAGCATTTCTCATTGTCACTTTCTAATATTCTATTAAATTGGTGTTTATTAGGGTTGTAGAAGGATAAACTGTGCAAGGCACAGCAAATAAAGAAATTTTACTGTAACTACATTATCTGGAAAGATACTTTCAAGCTGTGTAATAAATCTTAATTACACAGAAAAAAATGGAGTACATATTCCTATTGCCTCACTAAAAACGAATCATTTGTTTAGTCTCATTCTATTGAATGGTTTAAATACTCTATTCCTCATCTCATAATTGTAGGAAATTAATCCCAATCTTTAACTTTCTTCTACATATGTGAAGCCATTTGAATGGATAGACTATGTTCTCGCTCTACTTGCCTTGTTCACAGTATATAAAACTTGAAGTCCAATTATTAATTTCAGTATTAATTTTTATTCTGATTAACTCAGAGCAACTATTTCTTTTCTATTCAATTAACTGGCTTCTCTGAAATATTAGTACAAAGAACGTACTTTTATTTTTCAGATAGTAAATTCCCTTTAATTAGATTTCAGTGGCTAAAACAAAGGTCTAAAACATGGACTTTGAGTTCTCTGACATTCTTCTCCTTAATGTCTTCCATTGATAGGGTAAGGCTCCATGTCATCCCTTTCAAAGACGGTGGGCTTATGCCTTTCTTATAACTAGCAAAGAACACGATGGAGGTGGAGCTGTGAGGTGAAGCTATGTGGCTTTTGAAGCTGGTGGTATAAGGCATTACCACTTCTACCTTGTTTTCCGGACCCTCATGCAGTGCTTGGAGCTCTTGGTGGCCACGTAAGAAGTTTGACTACTCTGAAGTAGCCATGCTGTGAGGAAGCCCAGCTGCCAGGAGAGGGCACATGTAGGTGCTTTGTTCCATGGCAGTCCTGGTCTCCAAGTCCTTCCTACCCTTGCATCTGACCTGTGAGTGAATGAACCTTCAGATGACCCCTGGCCCTCACCATAGAGCCACATTCCATGCATGGAGTCTTCCCTGCTGAAGGCCCAGACACTGTAGAGCAGAAACAAACTTTCTCCACCATGCCCTTTCCAAATTCTTTACCACAGAATCCATGAGCACAATAAAAATATTTGAAGCCATTGTATGGAATGGGTTGTTATACAGCAATAGTAATCGGAACACGTGGCTTATCTTTGCACTTATTTCTCAGTTCTGTATGTTAAAAAAATCAACACAAATTAGAGGAAAATAACAAGACTAAAATATGGCTTTTTAAATTTTTGACAAATGTTTTTACTTGTAAAATGGCATGTTTTCTGAGATAATTTAAAATTATAACTAAGGTTCATACATGTGTAAAATAGTTGTATTGACATACTTAGATTAACCCACATTAAAAACGACTGTTAGAAACATTCAACATTTTTTAACATTTAACATGGAATGTTAAAAACATTCAACTTAATGTGTGAAAATGATCACTAGCAAATAGGGACCGAGACCCCAGTACAGATCGAGTATATTAGTCAGCTTTGGGTCACTGTAACTGATATACCTGACAAGAAAACTTAGGGGAGAAAGAAAAGATTTATTTTGGATCAGACTTTCAGAGGATTCAGTCCATGGTTGGCTGGCTCCAAGACAGAAACATTATGGTGGAAAGCTGCTCAGCTCATGGTGACCAGGAAGTAGGGATGGGGGAAGAGCTGGGAACAAAATAAACCCATATAGAGCATGCCCCAGCCACCCACTTCCTCCAAATAGATCCTACCTCTCAGTAGTCCATTTAGCTGTCAACAGATTAATTCATAAAATAGATTAATTTCAGGTCAGAGCCCTCATTATCTTATCATTGCCTAAAAGCCCCATCCCTGAACCTTGCTGCCTTGGGTATCACGCTTTTAACACATGAGCTTTTGGGGGACATTCCAGATCCATACCATAACATTGAGCATCCTGTATCCAAAATGCTTGGGACTATTAGTATTTCAGATTTTGAATTTTTTCATATTTTTTAATATTCACATAAATATAATGAGACATCTTGGGGATGGGATGCAAATCTAAATGCAAATTCATTTATGTTTCTTATATGCCTTATATACAATTTTAAAGTAATTTTGTGCATGAAACAGCTTCATGGAGTGGTGCTTTCCATTTGTGGCATCATGTCAACACTCAGTTTTGGATTTTGGAGCATTTTAGAATTTAGACAAGTGATGCTCAACCTGTGCATTCTTGGCACTCTACTTGATAAGTAAAATTTGCATAAATTACAAGTTGAACTAATTTAATTTAGAGAGATATAGCCAAAATGGGATTTAATTTTTTTTTTTTTTGCGGTACTGGGGATTGAACCCCGGGGCTTCTACCTTCGAACCACACCCCCAGCCCCATTTTTTATTCCTTATTTTGAAACAGGTTCTCACTAAGTAGCTGAGGCTGGTCGTGAACCTACGATCCTCCTGTCTCAGCCTCCCAAGTACTGGGATTACAAGTGTGCGCCCCCCCCCAGGCTTCAAAATGGGACTTAATACAAAAATTTGGTCAGGCATTGATTATAACTACAGCTCTGGTTCTTTTCATGGCATAATCTGTCATCTTAACATATTTTCAAACTTTCTCTGAAGGCCAGCAGTTTGATTCAATGGATAGGTTTTTATTGTTATCATTCTATTGTATTGAATCTGTCACTACATAATTTTATTAAGGAACTTTCAAGAGAAATCATCACAGAAAGGTGAGTCAATATGATATAATTGCTCTACATGATGCATTTTGGCACATTTACCAGGTATTTACTAAATGATTACTGTATACAAGAAATGCAAATTAATATAGAAAAGGGAAAAGATTTATTTTTATGATAATATTGATTACTGGTAAAGGTATAAGGAAAATAGCAAGTATGTTCTGTACAAGTATAAATTGATAGAACCCCCTCAGAAGAAATTTTGTATTATCAAAAGCCTTATAATTTTGCTTTCTTCCTTGACTTACTTTAAGAAATTAATCATAAGTAAATAATCATAACACAGGCAAAAACATACTATAAAGTTATTTATTATAAAATTTGTAATATTGAAACATTGGAAGCAAACTGTGTTGGCTTTATATTAGTAATAAAAATTATCAAAAATGTAGTGGTTTAACATAATATATAGTTATGATTTTACAGTTCTGCATATCAGAAGTCTGTTATGGGTCCTGGTGGGCTAATGTCAAGCCTTCAGCATGAATTTATTCTTTCCAGAGGTTATGGAGACTGTTTTCTTACCTTTTTTAACTTCTAGAGGACACCTACATTGCTTGACTCCTCTGTGTGGTATGCAGCATAATGATAATTAACAATCTTAAAGTAATAACTATGTGCCAGGGACTGTTCTAAAAGTTTTCCATATATTGGCATTGACTTACAACAACCCTATGATATAATGCATTATTATTCTTCCCATTTTATAGATAAGGAAACTAAGGCACATTTGCTTACAGTGACATAGTTGGTAAATGGCAGAGCTTGGATTATGAAACTAAACTGGATGCAGATTCCCTGAGCTTAATAATTAATGGTTTTTATATACGTTCTTGATCTATTATTAAGTGAAAAAAAGAAAGCAGGTTAAATATATTAGCACGATGATATCTTAGTTTTGTAAAAAGTGATTTGCAAAAAATGATGGAGATTAACTCTGGGCAGAAGGATTGAGTTATTATATTTTCTATATATTTGCTATTAATATTTTTAAAAACTATTTTTTCCTAGTAGCTATTACTATTCAAACCAGGCACATATCCAAGTTTGTATAAAATACCCAATGAATTACATGTTGGTTTTGTGATTGTAAGGATAATTTTTGCCATTATGATTTTAAACTATAATGGATGGAGACTAGGTGAAACTCGGAGTGAAACTGCTTGGCTCAGCTTTTGCAAAGCCAGGCTTAAGCTTTTGCTCTAGCTGAACTGAGCGTCCAGCAGACTCTGTCCTGCATCGAGGCTGCGTATCTACTGCTGTCCAGGAGTTGTCCTGGAAGATAAATGAGATAATAGGTGTGAAACAACCTTGAAGAGTACTTTAAAGCAGGATGCCAAGGTGAGCCAGATGGAGGTGTGGAATATGTAACACATTTTCCCCACAGAAACAAGGTAATTAACAACGGTTATGTCACCAGACTAGTCAAAGAAAGCCCTTAGCACCTTACAGCTAAATAGTTTATGACCTTCCTTCTAAATGAAAAGGCAATCGACATCCCAATTTGAGACATCTCTCCCTTCCATGCACTTCTATGGAACAGTTGTGATTCTCTCAGTCATGATTAATGTTTCTTCCACTGAGACACTTAGTTCCAGGGATGACAGGAAATGGAACAAGAAGGGCACAGCCAACTTGAGAATTAAATCGCTAACTAGGGTACCTTTTCATAAGTCAGGCATTGTCTATACTATAAGGATGTGATGTGAATTTAGTGATAACAAAATAGGTGTGATCATTCCTCTATTTATATACTCTGGATGGACTTCCAAAAAAATGATGGATGTGTACAGTAAAATATCAATAAAGGAATATGGCCCAGTGGTTTGGAAAGCAGATTTTGGTGTTTCACAGATGTGCCTTCAAATTTGATAATTCTGCCACTAAGATCATCTGTATCTCTAATCAAGATACTTGATTTCCCTAATTCCCTGTTTGTCTTTAAAATGGGGATTGTACCGGAGTAATGAATGAGCCCATGTAGTTTTAGCAGCTAAAATAGTGGCACAAAGTAAATCTTCAACATTGGTCTTGTTTGTGGTTCACTAATCTGAGAACACTGTGCCAATGATAGATCAGGAATAAACACCCTTGGAGATTGCCTGAGGTTCTCAGGGGGAAGGGCCTTGACACCAGGATTTGAGCATGGTGGATTATTTTGGAGGTGAACACAGGGAGTGCTAGTAAAGGATTAGGGAAATGAGGCAAGGAAGGAAAGGAAGCCAATTCAGAATGCATGAATAAGCCAGTTGCCACTATGGACAACTGGGACTCAATCCTGGTGTGGGCATTAGTGGTGTGGACTAGACTGCATCTTGGGGTTTCCCCATCTGTGGGTTGAAGAATCTGAGATCTTTCTTCATTGCCCACTTGCTCTCATCCATTATTGATTGACGGTTGGTATGAGGGCAGTAACCTCACTCTCCAGCCAAGCACCTCTGTACCTACAAAGCAGACAGCCCCTAGTACTTGCAAAGGATGGCTCATGCTGAAAGGGCACAGCCCAGGGACTACAGATGGGACGCTCACAGAGTCAGCTACGGATAGCATCATGCTTACCTTTTACCTGTACAGCCCAAACATTCCTTAGGGTCATGCTTGCTGCAGGAGAACCATTGTGGGATTATGGATGAAGTCACACAAATGCATCACTAGTAATGATAAATTTTAAAAAGTAATAGAGTGCTTTTGACAATATGGCAGCAGCTTCTTCAATATTTAGCAACTTATGGGCTTTTTTATTTGTTTGGCAATGCAAAGTACCTGCAACCCAGCAGCTATTGGACAGCTAATATTTCTGTAAAGGCAGAATAACAACTAGAAGAAATATTTGCTTCTAGATACCTTTGGCTTCAGTTTCACCAAATGTTGTAGAGTACCTATTATTTGACAGGCCCTGCAGTGGGTAACAACACATATTGGGCTACTGGAATTTCATTAAGCACTGAAGGCACTTTTCTGAAAAAAAAAAAAAGGCCATTCACAAGTGGGTGATATAAAAAAAAGACACCCTTATTGCAGTAATAAAATATCTGAATTCATAAATTTAACAAATCATCCCTTTTTAGCTTTGTAGGATCCACAAATCATTTCTGAAATTTCAGTCCCAGACTTCTAGAGAATACAGTCCCTATGCCCTATTCAGTCTCCTTCTAGTTAGTCATTCTGATACGTCATGATATTTATTCAAGGGAAGCAATCATTTGAGATCCTTATTGTGGTTCTCAGCACAAGTTTATCCTACACAAATGCCATTTATTTTTCAGTAGGGCCAATCCCATTTACCACAGAAAGCTCTTTGCTTGACGCAGTTTCATAATCTCTTAAGAGGGGGGCTGGGGAGATGCTTCCTACTTAGCTCCCAAATGGTTTATTTTCTTATTATTTTCGGCACTTCATTCCAACGATTCAGTTTCCCAGGATATCTGGACACCGCATCCTCACTTTTCGGCAAAATCAGGAATGCTTTCACAGGTGCCCTTGGCTGTGAAAGAAACTTGGTCCTTGTGTCCTGAACACCCAGGCCCCGGTACGATCACCTGGGCCAGCCTGTTTCGCCCTTCAGCTTTCCGCCCGTAGGTGGCAGCAGCGGGCTCCGCAGCGCGTCTCTGCAGGTGAGGGCCGTCCGGCTCAGTTTCTGGCCGGGCGCGGGTGCTGGAGCATCACCAACCGGAATGCACAACCGCCGGACGGTCCATGAGGTTATCTCTGATCCTTTACATTTTTGAGTGAAAGCAAATGGTTTGAAGCAGCCATTGCAACTTATTGCGTCCCTGTTCTCTCCAGTTACCCCCGTTTCCCAACTCCGGCAGCAACTCGGTCCCTTTCCCCAAGCAGGGTCAGCTCCGTAACTCTCCACGCTCTGGCCCTTCAGATGCCGGGAAGCCGGCTGCGGGGCACCTTCTCCTCGCTTCCTCCGGCCTCTCAGCCACTTGGGGCTCTCGGTCGGTCGGGGGCCTCGGCTGCACCCTCATTTCAACACCCCACCCCCTTCCATAACCCTCCTCTTCGTCCCTTCTCCCCCAAGCGCGCACACACACTCTCTGACAGCTCGCTCGCGCGTAGTGCTTCTGCTCGGCTGCGGGACCAAGACCGACAGCAACCGCGCACGCCCCGGACATGCCGCCGGACTGCTGGCCGCGAGGCCCCGCGGTGCCCACCGCCCCCGGCGCCGCTCCTCCCCGCCTCGGTACCGCGCCCGCAGCCGCCCGGCCGCCCTCGGAGAAGTTGACGCGGCGCGGCGGGCGGCGGGAGGAGGACGCGCACATCTGGGCGAGGGGAGGGGCGGCCGCCGCAGGGACGCGGGCGCACCCCGCATCGCGCGCTGCTCCGCCGCCCCGGACCGCGGACCCCGACGCCCCGCGCCGCGCCCCGGGCCCCCACGCCGGGCGGGCGGGCGGGCGCAGAGCCGCCGCGGGCGGGCACGAGGCGCTTCTGCCGCCCCGAGCCGGCGCGGAGAGTGCGGGGCGAGCGCGGCGGGCGGCGGCCGCGCCGGGGCGGGGGCGGGCGGCGGCGCAACTGGGGGGCCCGATGCCCCAGGGCGCGGCGGCGCTGCCAGCCTGCCGCTGCCGCCCCTGCGGCCCGGGGCGCGTCTCCGCGGGCGGCGTGTGCACCGAGCGAGTGAAGGTATGTGTGGCGGGCGCGGCTGGAGCTGCCGCCGCCGCCGCCGCCGCGCCAGCAGGTCCTAATGCCTGTCACTTCCCAGGACGCTGGCAGCGGCAGCCCGGAGCCCCCGAGCCCTCGGCAGGTCTGCCCGTCCTTCCCCGCGATCTGATTGGATAAAGTGGGGGCTCGACGGTGGCCGACGTGGGACAGTCTGGCTGTGGCAGGGGTCTCGGAAACCATGGGTTATTGCAGCGGCAGGTGCACGCTTATCTTTATCTGTGGCATGCAACTGGTAAGTGACACTTGGGTCCTCTCGTTCTGTAATGTGCCTTTGAGATAGTGGGCAGGGGCGTGCAGTAAAGGATTTGCCATCGATTGGAATGGAAGGAAAATAAAAGAGAGAAGGTGGCATATGTTGCCTATATTTAAAATGATTTCAGGGAGACGCAAAGTGGGGTACAGGAGAGGTGAGCCTTTCTGCCCCCACCTATTTCTGTCCCTCTAAAGACAGTTTGAAAGGTGCGGGTTAAACTTGTTTCTTTAATTTCTTTGAGTAAAGCAAGATATAGCTCTTGTTCCTTTATGCTTCGCATTCCTGTTAAATGTAACAACGTGATTGTCACATACATTTTACTATACAGGTGTTAAACAGAGAAATTTAGAATTTCTGACTTTTCATGTCTATACTAATTTTTCTGTCTCTTTGTTTCTTCACTGACATGTGCTATTTTTCTAGGAATATATTGTCTTATAATTGCAATACATAAAAAACACTATTTAGGGCAGATGGTCTTCTTACAGCAGTCTGATCTAGAAGCCACATTGAGTTTTAAAAGTATGTAGATTGAAGAGAGATACTTTGAACTCAGCAACACCACTGCCATAGACTGAACCAGTAACCTTTAAATCACTATTATTACAGACAATTCCAAGAAAAAAAATATTGTCTTGCATTATGTATGTTATTGCTCCTGAAATAGATTCTGTTGCCTGATCCCATAGGCTGGAGAATTATATGTACTTTTTGAGGAATGTGGTCCTGTTGCAAAGAGGCAAGGAACCAATAATGGAAAACGTCATGTCTTTGATTTTCAATTCCCTAAGGGCAATGGGAGGAGGGGCTGAGGAGGGAGTGTCGGGGTGAAAATTAAGTGGTGAATTAAGTGGTTAATTTGAGGTAGGAGGTACTTGCTCACTCGTCATCAACTAGCTTTCCTTAGAAAGTATAAATTAATCCGAATAGTCACCCACATTTGCAACAATTGTTTCATGAAGGCAGAAAAGACTACACGACTGAAGGTTTTTAAGAGTCCTAAAGTGTTCAAAAGACCAAGGAGCTGCTATTGAACCTGATAGACGGATCCATTAAGTTTTTTCCCCCCGCTGTTTACCAGTCATCAGGAAGCTCACAAGTGTCTGTTGTTGTTTTGTTAATATTTAGTGGAAGCATTGATTGTGTTGTATATTGTCTCAGGATGATTTTCGTTCCCAGAAAAGTTATCCAATGATTTCTATTTTGATCTGTGAATTATGCACTTATGCTCTTGGTTGTAAAGAAAAGAAGATGGAACTATAAATGTAATTTTATGAATGTTATGCTTTCTCGGTGATGTATAAACCAATTTATTTTTCTCCACCACAAATTCATATTAGTATTTCAATAAAAGCATTTTACTCTTAATGATAAAGCTAACCAGTCCAATGAAGAAGTTTACTTTGTTAAACCACCCATAAAGGCCAAGTATTCTAAATGATATAAACATTTTCAAAACATTCTTATTTATATATGTATGAATCAGATAAGATTACACTTGCTGATTCACAGTGTGAAAGCATAAAACTGAGAGTGAGTGGGTGGGTAGAGCATTCTTATCCTCCTTTCAATTTTCAATTTTAAAAATGTGATTTAACTTTAAATCATTTAATGTAGTAGGGCATTGTTACTGTAGAAGGAAAGTGTATGTATTAGACCAAATGGCATTGTGTGTGATGAATACAAACTCCTCAAGAACTTAAAACAATTTTAAAAAAACACAAACATACCAATGGGGAAGCTAAATATATAAAGTAGCATGATAAAGATAGAGGTTTCTGTGTGTGTGTGTGTGTGTGTGTGTGTGTATCCATGAGTGTGCATGCATACATACCATAGTGTATTGGAGAAGTGCTACATCACTTATGAAACAAATTCTGAATCATAGCTATGTTCCCTAACAAAAGAGAGGTAACTGTAATACAGGTGTGCCCAATCTAAGCAAGTGTACCTTTGAATCCTAAGGAATAGTTTGTGCTTTATAAAAATCACATAATTTTTCCCATTCACACTTTATGTACCACCAGGCTAATATAATTAGCAGCCATGTTAATGCAGATGCAGAACAAAAAACAAAGGACAAAGAAAATCTGATTCTTTGATAGGGTGAAATGATCACTGCGTTAAGAGCCTCAGAGATCCCTGGTAATTGTTACTTCTTAGAAATATATTATTTAATTTTATATAAAATAATTCTTTTGCAAATTACTAGTTCTAAAAAGCACTGAACTAAAAAAGAGGTTGAAGCATGTTTTGCTCTTTATAGTTTTTTAAAACTTTTCACATTTTTGAACTATTATGAGTAAAATTTGTTATTTTACAAATAAACTAGGTTTCCTAAGTTCCACTAGTGTACCATTGATTACCACAAAAGTTTACTCAGTTTAGTTCACTTCACAAGTGTTTAGTGTTTGTTATTGTAACATTTGGAAACCTTTTTTTAATGTGTGTAGCTGCACAGAAAATTCTTAGATTTATTAGAACTCATTGAAACCAAAGATTGCCTAAGATAAAAACTTTGTCTCATTAACTTTATTAAGGTTCTGAAAACATTAAATCCCAATCCTATAAACAAAGCATTTGTATTTCAATTCAACATAAAAAGTATATCTACATCAGTTTGCATCTAATCTTAGGAGAGGAAGAGACAGCTTTTGGTATTGTGGATAGTGACCTCATTCATCAGGTTATTTTCAGAGCTGACATAGTATTTTGATAATTTAACAAGTGAAAAACAAATGCTCCAGAGAAACTTACTGGTCCAGAATTTATATCTTTGGTTATAATTATTAATCTTTGATAGACAAGTGTAGATAAACATCTTTTGAAAAAATCAGGAAATCAGTTTATAAGGCAAGAAATGAGAATTCCATACCATAAAAGATAAATATAAAACATATTTTTGAGAAAGTTTCTGTCCCTATATATCATAAATTAACATCTTTGTGCTCCATGGTTATGCCAGCTTTAGATTGGGGGTGATTCCTACCAAAAGGGGTGTGCCCACTGGAAACAGCTTTGCTCCCTGGGCAGAATCCAGAGTTTAAGCTCATAATCTCAAGGTAATTTTCTTTTTATCATTGCTGTCCTTAATGCTCAGAAACTCATGATTTCAGATAACAACAAAAATCACCACAGCATTTGCAGCGATGGATTTATCTGTATAGGGCAAGAGCAGTTTAACTTATTTACAACTTTCAGCAGTTTGTGAAAGAGTTTCTGTGTGTGTGTGTGTGTGTGTGTGTGTGTATTTGGTTGGATGAAAGAATACTTTATATAAATATAGAAAAAATTACTCAGATATTTCTCAGTGAAAAAATCACTCAGTTATAAAGTGGAAGAACCTAACTTATTTTAGATGGAAAAGACAGCTTTGTTTTTAAGCAAGGAAGCTCAAAATCGCCCACATTTTTTGTACATCGGACTCCTAGGTGGAACAAAGCGTATGTGTCATAAACTACCGAAAGAAAGTCTAAGATTTACATTCAACAGATTAACACTTGAAAATGCCATTCTTGCCATGTGCTCTATGAAATATGGCTGGCTTGGAACAGGTGCAACTAACAATTAGGTTAGTACACATGTGTGCAGCTGTGTGAAGCAGCACATTAGAAACTTAATTAAGAATGATCAGTTGCTTTTTACTGCACAATTACTAAGCATTTTCAGAGGTACACATTTATTTTAGGAAGGTCATGGGTGTAGAGATTGACCAAATAAAAACATTTTATTATAATTATGAAGTACTGCAAAGATTGCAATTTTATGCGGTGTTCACAATTACATTCTATTGGATTACATTTTAGAAACTAAAGTCCTGACAGGAAGTGGCTTGAGAAGAGCAGGTAGAATCTTATGATTTTCCTGGGACACTTTTCACAAGTTTGACAGTCCTTCAAAACTTTAGAGCTTTTCCTGCCACCAACCTTCCTTCTCTGAGGACTTTAACTTTCAGATTCAGAGGCCATTAAGAAAAGCTCCAGGTTGTCAACTGATCTGATTCACGGAGAAGACTGAGAATTCACACACAGTACTTTAGAAACTTGTGGAGTAGAAATGCACTAGGAGTTTGCTAAGCTCTACAGTAACTACCTTCTTTATAATGTGTTCTACTCTTGGACAGAAACCTTTCTGGGGATGTTTTTGTTTCAATTTGCTCTTTCGTGGTCATTTAACACAACTCTGTTTTGTCTAATGCTTACCAAAAAAGGTTTAGAAATGTCTTCCCGTGTCCAGCTGTATTTCTTGGCTGAAAAATCAAGTAGCAACTTATACTGTCATACACCTAAGATTTCAGCAAGTCATCCTGTGTCGAGCTGTTGCCCTGCTTTCTCAGATAAAGGCTCGAATGGGCAGCATCCACTGTGCAGAATCCCAGCGTCCTCTCTGGCATGGGGCCCGTGTGTGGGTGATGGTCCAGAAATGCAAACGGGCAGTGCCACCCCTTTTCTCCTCCTGCTTTACTTCAGGATCAATTTTCTACTTGCCCAGTCAAGAATTTCAGAATAGAAGTCAGGGATGCCTTCAAACAGGAAGTCATATTTTTGGTTTGTTACTTTTTGGTATATGTATGTGTTTAGGAAAAATACATTCTGAGAGACAGAAACATTCTTTACACATCTATGTGTAGACTGGAAATGAAAATATTAATATTATAGCATCCATTGCATTGCATATTTGTATATATTATTAGTGCTTAAAATTTTAAAGTTACGTACTTTGATAGAATTTCCAGCATCACCTTGTCATTTTTCCTTAAGTGATTTGGAAACAAATATTGCTAATAATGGAAATTACCCTATTTCCATGCCTTATAACACACAAATGTCAGACATCAAACACACATAGGAACAATATTTGTATTCTATTTTTTCGCCTATATAGTGAACTTTTCCTATTTTGGTCCCCCTCCTCAGTAGAAACTTGAGAGTTTATTTTCAATATAGTGAAATATTGCCATGTGTCATTTAGTGATAGGAATATGTTCTGAGAAAGAACATCAATTGACTGTTCATTGTGTGAACATCAGAGTATACTTAACACAAACTTAGTATACTTACACACACTACATGCTAGGGTACATGTTACAATCATCATGTTATAGGGATTTGTCTCTGACTGAAACATTTTCTTAGAGTGCATGACTGTACATAGGCAGTATGTGTAGGATACCCCTACCACCACTTATAAATAAATAGTGTGTTTATACCTAACTTCTCTAGGATGGGAATAGAATTATATGAAGCATTTCTTCTTACCATCCCCAAGAAATTGAAGGACATTTAGAAATTATGGAGGACCATGATAAAATTATATCATTTTCTTTTTTCAGATTAGAAAGGAAAATGAAATTTACAAATTGTTTTTTGTTTGTTTGTTTGTTGTGGTACTGGGTATTGAACCCAGGGGCATTCTAAGCTACACCTCCAAGCTACACCCCCAACCCTATTTTATTTTTTATTTTGAAATAGGGTCTCACTAAGTTGCAGAAGGCCTCCATAAGTTGCTGAGGCTGGCCACAAACCTGCGATCCTCTTGTCTCTGCCTCCCAAGTACTGGGATTACAAGTGTGCGCCACCATGCCTGGCTTCCCTCTTTAATATTTAGGTATGTTCAGATATGAAAGCTCTTGTTTAAAGGAGTTTCTTGCTTTGTCTTTCTGAAAGCTGTGCTTTCTTTTTTCCCTCTTCTTGAACTCTAAAACAGGCATCAGGTCTAACTGATAGGCCCATTCTCACATTTCATATTATGCAAGCTCTAGGCCTTTTGTTTTCCTATACTGGATTAGAAGTAGTGTGACTTTTTATCTTTCTCTTTTTTGGGGTACTGTGAGTTGAACACAGGGGCATTCTACCTCCAATCTATACCCCCAGCCTGATTTTATTTTTTGGTTTGAAACAGGGTCTTTCTAGGTTGCTAAGAGTTCCACTGCATTGCTGAGGCTGTCCTCAAACCTGTGATCCTCTTGTCTGAGCCTCCCAAGTACTGGGATTATAGGCATGTGCCACCATACCTGGCTCTGTAGTGTGACTTTTAATGCTAATAATTTTATATTTTCAGTAACTTAAGGATCATATACTAACTTTGATCTCTATTAAAAACTCTCTTTAAAAAGTTAAAAATAAGCTGATTTGCATATGCATTTTGAAATAAATTAGTTTTTAAAAATTTTGTGGTTTTGTCACAGGGCTGCAAGTTTCCCTCTGTTCCTGTCTCCCCGAAAGAAAGATTTCATTTGGGGGGCACAAATAGGGTGAGCATAATGGATTTTATTGGGTGGGTTTACCAGGAGGATGATAGAGCTGGCTGGTCCCAGAACTGAAAGAGAAAAGGGGATGAGTCTGCCCCATGGTGAGTTTTTATACTGTCCAGAAATCCCACCCTTCCTCGTGCATAGTAATTTAGGGCTATTTTGGCTTAGTGTGACTGCTCTAAATTCACCATGTTGGAATTTCCTGCTGGTGTCTAAAGCTGCAAAGGCTGAAAGTCTCTGATCATAGCTGGGTGGGGCAGTCTCCTCTTTCTTCTCAGGAAGGCTCCTCCCTGTCCCATTTCTTTCCAGCTCTGCTCATCTCTGCTCAAATTATAAAACTGTTTTATAATTTGGTATGCTTTGAAAACCTAGCTTTGTAAAATACTTAAACATGAAACTTTTTATTGGATGCCTATTTGTGGTTACATGCCAAATGCATATTTTTTCACTGAATCCTCTCCACTAATCCTAGAAGGTAGGTAATAGATGTTAATATCCCCATTTTACGAAGGAGGAAATGGAGGCCCTAAACAATTAAGCAACTTTCTCAAGTCATTCCTCTTTTTTTTTTTCTGGTACTGGGAGTTGAACCCAGAAACATTCTACCTCTGAGCTACACCCCCAGACTGATTTTATTTCTTATTTGGAAACAGGGTCTCACTAGGTTGCTGAGAGCCTCACTAAATTGCTGAGGCTGTCCTCAAACCTGCAATCCTCCTGTCTCAGCCTCCCAAGTACTAGGATTACAAGCATGTGCCACCACACCCGGCTAAGTCACTCCCTTAATAAGTGGTAGAGCTTGGATTCAAACCCAGGTCTGTGGGGGCTCTGAGCCTGCCCCTGAGCCCATGCCCCTGTGCCGCACTGCATCCCTTCAGTATAAAGAAAACTGTAACAGTATCCTACATTGGCTTTATTAACAAAGGAAGCATCTACTTACTAATTGTTTGGTGCCACAATGATCAACACAGGGCAGTTCAGGCTCAGAGGGTCAAAGTTGATGTCAGGCTTGCTATTCCAACCTGCTGGGCCCAGGTAATCTGAGGGTTTCCCAAATATGATAATGTGTACTAGAGAATGAAAGGGTCAAAGAAGAGGCTGCGCCTGCAGAGACAGTGTCCCCTGTTATTCCCATTACAGTTCAAGTGGGCCCAAGCACTGTGAAACACACCTGTAACTCTACCCTAGAGAAATAATCCCTAGCTGTGTTTCTGCCATTTGAAGGTGGGGAAAAAAGTTACAGCGGTTGTGCATTCTTGACCAACTTTTGACAGATAACCACTTGAGAGGGAACAATGCTAAGTATAATAGGTTCTATGGGAAGAAGAACTGTATGCATTTTTTCTAAAATTCATTTTCTTTTTGAAACCAGTCTTTGATGAATGATTAGTGCAAAATCATTTTAATTCTTGTTGTTCTTTTACATTCCCCAAATCCTAAGTCTATCCAGACCACAGCTGACCAAGTTTATTTGCCAAAATAATTATTGTCAGAAAAGACATGCATTGGTTACTTAAAATATGTATTAATGTGCTAGAGTTCACTTCTTAAACTTGAATATATATTGGGATCCCTTGCAGGCTTTTAACACAGATCTCTGGGCCCCACCCCAGGTTTTCTGACTTCCTAGGTCTAGGGTTGGGCCACATAATTTGCATTTCTGTGAAATACCTAGATGACCCTGATATTGCTGGTCTTCAACCAAACTTTGAGAACCACTGGCCTAGGATATATGTCTCCACTTAGTGGTGTTAATATGAGTACATGAACCTGTTTTTGAAATTGTCCAAGCCAACTAGATAATTAGCTCATTTTTTTCTCTCCCTTTGGCCTCTTACTGATATGAAAGAACATTTTTCTTCTGGACCAGGTAGGCCTATTTCTGACTTCTAGCATAGTCCTATTCAGAAGTTTAAATAAGGGACATGGATGATCTTTTCACAGCATTTATGTCTTTGCAATTAATAGAGATACAAAGCATCTGAAAGCACTCTGTGCCTGGTAATGCTGGAATGGAATTAGGTCCTTCAAATGCCTTTCTTGAACAGCCTAGCCCCCAGTCTAAATTTGTGGAATAGCTTCTCACTATGTTAAGCACAGCCCTGGGAGAGAGAGGACAGAACACACTGAAAAAGCACTGGATTGAGTTAGAAACCAGGTTTTTCTCTAGTCAGTCCAGTGCTTCTATACTGCTTGTCATTTATTCTTGGGTGCTGCTTCTACATTTGAAAAGTGGGGCAAATAACTCCTGACCCATTTATTCTACAGAAAACTTAGGAGCATCAAGAGAGGAAATGTGTTTTCAGTTAAATTGTTATAATTATGAATGGTTTAATCTTTTTAGAATTCTTCCTTTAGTGAACCTAGGAGGAGTCATAGATGTGTTTATACCTCATTTAAACAGAAGTCCTAGTTGGAACAATTATTTTTTTTCTCGGAAACAGTTTTTCTTCATCCGCCTATAATTTTGGGGGGCTATATAAATTAGGATTAAAATATTAAGTGCATTGGGCATGGTAGTACTTGGGAGGCTGAGACAGAAGGATCCAGGTTCAAGGCCAGCCTCAGCAACTTAAGAGAGACCCTGTTTCAAAATAAAAAATGAAATAAGGTTGTGAGTGTAGCTCAGGCATAGAATCCCCTCTGGGTCCCAGAACCACACAAAAAAACAGCACAAACAAAAATCTCAAATCACACTAGGGTACAAGTAGTTTGAAATAAATAGAACAGTATGCTTATGTGGCTGATATTCATACTCTTAAATATTCACTAAGAATTAAATTTGGCGCCAGGCATGGTGGCTCATACCTGTAATTCCAGTACTTGGAAGGCTCAGACAAGCAGATCACAGGTTCGAGGCCAGTCTCAGCAATTTAGCAAAACCCACAGCAATTTAGCGAGACTCCATTTCAAAGTAAAAAATAAAAAGGGCCACGGGTGTAGCTGAGAGGTAGAATGCTCCTGGGTTCAATTTCCAGTACAAAAAAAAAGAAAAGGAAATAATTAAACTTGGATTTCACAAGCCACTCTGCATGCTGTTTCAAGTCAGGCTAGCATTTCTAAAACTGTTTCATGTCACTAGTCCTGAAAAATAATTCTACCTATCCAGAGCAATTATTCCTCACCACCCCTCCCTCAATCGTCACAGTACATATTAGTATATGAACAGCTTCAAGAAATCCTGCCTTAAAGAAACCCCTGCTTAATATCATTTAACCCAGCTAATATTCACAAAGTGCTTGCAATGATCTAAGAAACTTCTTTTTCTGATGTCCCCTATTATCCTGTAGAACTAGTAATTTCATTGAAATTTAACTCTAGGCTAAAGATGCAGTCTAATAGTTAATATTAGATGATTCTCTAAATAATTTTTTTTGGTGTGTCACTGGAAATTGAGCCAGGGGCATTCTACCTCTGAGGTATACCCCAAGCCCCATTTTATTTTATTTTGAAATAGGGTCTCGCTAGGTTAATAATAGTCTCACTATTTGCTGAGGCCATCCTCGAACCTGCAATCCTCCTGTTTCGGCCTCCCAAGTACTGGGATTACAAGCGTGTACCACCATACCTGGCTTCTAAATAATACTTAAAGGTTAAAAATTCAACGTAGAAATGACCTATTAAAATATTTCTAACAAATAATACATAAAGATGTTTAAGAATATCAAATATCACATTATCAAAATAAAAGAACAAAACCTTATTTTCAGGTACTTGACTGTTATTTTTATATGTTTACTTGAGTTTCTGGAAATTATATTTCAACCACTGGCTTGAAATTTTAACTTGAAATGTAGTCAAGTTGAATTGCTGATGTTGCAGAAAGAGTGACATGTCCGGTGGCTGTAGAAGGATATGTGGAACTTCAGGACACCGTGGAGAGATGTTCTGCCAAAACACTTTCCATTGAAAGCCTTGGGTGAGGAGCTACATCTATCCTACATCTGCAACACAGCCGGCTCCTCCAGTGTCAAGCATTCGCCTTTGTAGGGCAGGTGGTGAAGAGTCCTCATACTGACTTTTGTTTCCTAATCAATGCAGGCACTCCAAAACAGTAACACATTTAAAACCCTCCACAATGCTTCATTCTTTGAAAACAAATGGGTCTTCGTTTGGAATGGAGGAATCAAATCAGTACTCTTGTTCACAGACGTCTTTGTGTGTTATCTGTATTTTACTAGTTACACAATGGAATAAAGAGATATTTCAAATCCTTTAACTGACAGCTGTGTATCAAATGATGGCGGGGAGCTGCGCATGGTGGCACACATTTGTAGACCCAGTGCTTGGAAGGCTGAGACAGGAGAATTGCAGGTTCAAGCCCAGCTTCAGCAGATTAGTGAGAGTCTCAGTAACTTAACAGGACCCTGTTTTAAAACAAAAAATAAAAAGAGCTGTGGGTGTAACTCAGAGGTAGAATGCCCCTGAGTTCAATCAATAGTTCAGTCTCAGGTAAAACACATACACATGATTAGGGGTCAGTGTCATGTCCAAACGTTTGGAGGATAGGGAATTCATTTGATCCTAATGTAGAAGGCCTTCTAGCCATAGGAGGTAGGCAAGGTGGATCTCCTGGAGTATTATTTTTAGAAAAGAAAGCTCCTGATGCCACTGGGAAACAAAAGTGGGAAGGATTTCCACAGGTGCCAATGAGAAGAGAAAATTATATCCTGGTGATGTTCTGCCTCCTCTGGCCTTGGCTGGGGGAGAAGGGCTGTGCTGAGCACCTCTTCAGCTACATAGCACCTGCGAGGATGGGAGGATGCTTGCTCCTGTCCACAGAGTTCATCTCTGTGCACATAGTGATGTCATAACTGACCTCACTCTCTTATTAATCTATATGACAGAGATAATGCACCCTTTGTGAGCTGATGTGTCCAGGAGCTACTTGCTTGCTCCATTCCAGTGCTTTGGAGTGCAAAGGTGATATTAGGGTGTGTGGATGTGTTTAAATCTGGTTTTGGGGAACAGGGAGAGAACAGTACTTTTGAAGGCTTTGGAGACTTTTGTGGATTTGATAATACACAGGTGGTATATAAAGAACTCTGTCTCTTTTTTCTTTAATAAAGCTAGTACAAATTTAATGATAGTGAACCTATAACTTGTGATTTTCTAAAATATTAGAGCTATATATAGGATTATGTATTTCTTACTCTTATCAGCAGGAATGAACAGAATTTAATTTCTGTCCATCTTTTATAAAATGTGGTTCATTTTATTTAATCAGAAGATGCTAGTTCAATTGTGGCTGTTCAATAGCATCTATCAATGTAAGCTTTGCTTTTCTACTGGCCTGATATTACAGGCTTCCTCCTTCTACAAGATGAGGGGCAGGTGCAGGGGTGGAGGGCTCCTGAATATCTCACAGTTCAAAAGCAAGTAGGCACTACTCCACATAAAACAGTAAGCTTAAGTTTTGTGAAGTTCTCTGTGGTTCATTAATGAATTTTCTCGAGGACGTATTTCTGGGTTTATTGAAAAATTTCTGGGAAGTTCCATAGGCTTTTAGAGATATGGGATAATGCTTTCTCAGTTTACCATTTTATAGACTGTCTTGCAAGAGATACATTTTCATTTAGAAAAGTTTTCCTAAAAATCAGGCAAATGCCATAGGTTCAGTTTACATTTAGTAAGTCTAAATCTTACAGAAACAGTATTTGGTGACATTTAATTATATGCCTCTTTTATTTTATTTCTAAATGGAGACCTATTGATTTTCCTTTTCATAAGAATAAGGTAGTTATTATCACCCTGTTATTGCACTTACTTTGACTCAGGTTTCTAATCTAATATCTTAGTTTTTCCTTTAAATTGAAAGAAACCCCAGTGTTATTTTTTTTTACATTTATATAGTGATTTGATGCAGACTTTACATTCAAACTAGTTTTGCTGCATCTTTACTGCTGGTAGGCCCATATTTTAATTTAATCTTTGAAAATGTGACTAAAAATGGTACATATTCTGCACAGAGAGCCAGCTGTGCATGGGGCCCTGCTGCCCTGTGTGTAGAGCCGGAGAGCGCTCTGTAAAACTTTCACCTGGAGTTGACTCCTCACCTGTACTGCTGTGTTACAGTTGTGATCATTTTAAAGTGGTTGAATTAATGAATGAATAGTGGGAGGAAATTAAGTAATTACTAAAGTAGCTTCATCAAGTAGGATTTATGAAATGTCCACACATGAATAGCGTAATGAACATGTGCTGAATAAATTGAGTGTTTGTTTCTACTGTTTTGGCAATTAATATATGATCATGTATTTATGTACACTTTGAATCTCACTACGATGTATAATTACAATGCACCAATAAAAGTATAAGAAAGTATAATAAAAAGAGATGATCTAGCTGAAAGGAATGTCAAGTCACGCTTTTATCATAAATCTAATATCTGGCGATTGTGGTAATTCAAGATTAGTTAAAATTGCCACTTGATTCTTACTATTTATTTAGTAAGCCATACTGTTTAGTTAATAGGATAGTAGTTAAAAATGTTTTGCTGTCCTCTGTTCGTTGTGTACTATAAAATCAGATTTAAACATTGTAAATAAGATCAGTGTTTGTGAGACATGAATGTTGGTGTAAACTGGGCCATTTTAGTCCATCTTTTTTGGGGGATCTATTTTTTAAAAATGCTAATTCATATGAATTCAATTTAGTATTATCTGGTGTTATTTAATTCAGTTGATGCCCCATTTTTTAGATATTCCAAAGCTGTATTAGATTAGAATATAAGTAATGGAGTAAATTTTGTCTTTATCTTTCTTATACATATCTCCATAACAGTAGTTTAACATTTTTTGTGTATCATGGGCTCTTTTGAGAATCTATAAAAGCTACTGACTCTCATTAGAGAAATACTCAATTTGAGGGGATTTATAAACGTCTAGTCCCAATCTATTAAACTCAGGTGAAAACCCATGATTCTTTTTGTGGTTGTTTGTTTTTTTGTCTTTTGTTTTTCCATTTCCTTAAGAGCTTCTGCTTATCAGTAATTTTGATTTAATTATTTTGAGCTCAGGAAAGACTTAAGGGTTCAGTAGTGGAAACAAACTAGATCTCTGAAAAGAACATTAAATGATACATGCAGATGCTGCAATATGATAGTGATAGGAACTTATGAGAAGTAAGCATGAAGTACTATAATTCTAGCTACTTGGGAAGCTGAGGAAGGAAGATTCTAAGTTCGAGGCCAATCTGGGCAACTTAGTGAGACCCTGCCTCAAAATAATTTTTTAAAGGGCTAGAGTGTACCTCAGTGGTAGAGCGCATGTGCAAGACCCTGCGTTCTATCCCAAGCACCATGCACACACACAAAATAATACAGTACTAAGGAAATTTATGGGAAGGATTAGTTATAGCCTCATAAGTTGATCACACAATATATAGAGCTTTTATAGCTACAGTTTGGAGAAAAGAGCATCCCGGGTGGAAGAAATGATACTAGAAAGGTGAGAATGAAAAATCCTATATGTGGGACAATAAAGTCAGACTGGCAAGTAGGGTGCATTGGGTGGGGAAACAGAGGATTGGTTCATGGATGGACTTGAGCCCCTTTGAAAGGAGTTTGGACCTTGTAGAATAGGATGTGTATCTCTATATATTTAAATTAATGAGGTGAATGACCCAATGCCCTAGAGTAGGGAAAGTAACAACATGATATGAAAGTGAGGGCCTGAGGTTTGAAGCAAGCTCTATGGGAATGGGAGGGAAACAATAAAGAAACAATAAATTAAAGGATTGTTAAGTTTCTTCAGAGGTGTAGTGAATTTAGGTGGCCTGCATTTATAGGAAAACTGATTACTTTTCCATCAGTACCTAAATTTCTAAGAATTGGATTGAAAATGCAGTAAACGGAGTTTCTCTATTCATAGGTTGAACAAAATTAAAGGTTTCTGAGAGCTCTAAGGTGTCTGTGAGAATGAAGGTAGGTGTGGGTGGGAAACTGACTTCAGAACAGGAAGGAATAGAAGATTGGGACGCCGATGGAAATGCCTGAGAAACAGGAGGCAGATACAGCAGAGTGAAACAAGAGAAGAGGCAGGAGGTTAGTGAGGTGGTTGTGGCCCAGAGACAGGGATTCCAGAAGACCAGATCTTGGAGAGGAGTACTTCCTGTGTGATGTAGGGCACTTCCTGCATGACGCAGAGGACTTTGTGTACCAAATTGGGAAGAGTGTTGATTTGTTGATGAGTTCTACCTGTTACAAGAACCATAAGATGGTTGGAAATATGAGAATGAAGAGGAATGCAGTGAGGAGACAGCAAAGTACCTCTGGGAATTGTGCATAGTGGTGAGAATTTGGGGAAAGACTGATTTAAGCAGATGATTGGAGCTGGAAAAGAAGAGTGAGTAGGGAAAGTCTGGAGAAGGCTGGGTTGTGTGTGGGGTGACTTGGGAGGAACCAGCATGTGTGTTTAGTGAGTATGTGAATGGAGCAGTTATGGAAGGAGAAGGGTAGGCTGCAAGCAGAGCATTTTCTTTAATGTGGAGAACATTGCTGTTTCGGACTGTATAGTGCTTTGTTCTGAAGGGCTGTTCTGTGCATTGCAGGATATTTTGCAGCATCCCCAGCCTCTACACACTAGATGTCAATAATGTGTGCCCAGTTGCAACAACCAAAAATGTCTCCAAACATTACCAAATTGCAAAATAACCACCTCGTTGAGATCTGTTGAGCTAAAGGAGGAACTGGAAAAAGCACTTAGAAGGAATAAAAACATTTTCTTCATAACCGATTTCGAGTTGTTCCGAGGCCAGTGGAGAGGATTATGAGGGGAAAGACAAAACCCAAAGATCTGTGAGAGTTGTGCCCTGTGCAGCATGACCCTGTGTCAGAATCATCTGGAGCTCTTTACAGGGTCAGCACCAGCATCCTTCCCCTGTCCCCTTGACCTGTGGAAACAATCTCAGGGAGGCAACCCTGAATACTCGCTAGATGATTTTGGTGTGTTTCCAAGTCAGTAGTAAATGAGGAGAACCAGCAAGTGGAGAAGCAGCTGTGAAAGCTTGGGGAATGGATGCAAGGAAAAGGAGATTGGAAGGTAGGTTGAGACCTACATTAGGAAGAAGGGTGCTGAGTAAGCATTTCTGGGGATATCGACTGGAAGGCAACGTTGAACCTAGATTTATTTGAAAGCTACTTTTTATGGTCAATTATGCGCTCAACCAAGCCTTCATCCTTCTTGGCTGTTTTGCTCAGTTTGAGCCAGGTGGATTGTATCTAAGAGCCAGTGAATGTCACCTTTCTTTTAGTGCCAGTAAAGACTGCTAATGGATATTTGACACTTTTAATGCATCTCCTTCCAAATGTGACATTCTGCTAAAATATGCATATAGTATATGCTTCTTCATGAAAGATATTAATGAAGAAAGATTTTAGATAATGAATGCATATTAATTATGAGATAGATGTATAATTGTTTGTGTGAAGGATAATGTTTTCCTGAATGTGAGAAGTTTTAGGTCAAATTATAAGTTTTTAGTGCAATTAAATATTTAGAGTTCTAAATAATATGATTGTTGATGAGAAAATACTCTCTTTTCCAGACATTAAAGAATTTAGAAGCCAGGAGTGGTAACACACACTTGTAATCCCAGTACTTGGGAGTCTGAGACAAGAGGATCACAGGTTCGCAGCCAGCCTCAGCTACTTAGCAAGGCCTCCGTAACTTAGTGAGACCCCGTTTCAATATAAAAAATAAAAAATAGGGCTGGTGGTGTATCTTGGAGGTAGAATGCTCCTGGGTTCAATCCCCAGTTCCGTAAATAAATAAATAAATAAATAAATAAAATAAAAAAAGAATTTAGAAACTTTTCCTTGCATTTACAAACACACACACACACACACACACACACACACACACAAACACACACACACATAACTACTGCCCTTCCAAAATTTACTATTGAAAAATACTTAAGCTATTAATATTCTTTAGGTAATCTCCCAGACCCCAGAGTATTCAGCAAGCATTTTAATATTTGATATCCTGATTCACCCGAAGGCCCAGTTATTGCCAAAGAAGTATAGTAAAACAGCAGAGATTTATCTTTTAAATTATCCTATCTGCTGCATAATTTCTCTTGATCCATCTTGATTTCTTTAGGTAACAGTCTTTTGGTGGACTCTAATTTGCATGCCTGGAGAAAGGGGAGTAAATTACATGACTTCTTGAAGGTCCTTTTAGCTTGATGGTATTATGATTAAATCTTGCATTTTAAAATTGCCTTTCTTTGGAAGAGTCATGCAAGAAGATACTTTTCCAGCTTCGTATTGGTATAGAGAGCAATTCATATATCATCGCATGCATTTTTCTCTAAGACAGGACAAAATCACAAGCAGAGAGGGAAAAACAAAGAAACAAACCCTCAGATTTAGAACTAGATGGAAGTGAAGCTTTTCTTCTTTGTAGTTGTGTGCAGTCCTCCAAAGATGTTCTTGGGTCCTTTGGATGGCCAAGTGAATGGAAAGGGATGTGTT
>PVJS01007195.1:36262-57092 GCA_004027185.1 Glis glis | reverse complement strand
CCTCAGCGCTCTCTCTCTCTCTCTCTCTCTCTCTCTCTCTCTCTCTTTCTCTCTCTCTCCTTCCCTGTCTCTCTCTCTCTCTCCTTAGTGAGGCCCTCCACAGCTTCGTGAGACCTGGTTTCAAAATAAAGTATAAAAAATAGGGCCGGGGGGTGTAGCGTGGAGGTAGAACGCCCCTGCGTTCAATCCCCGGTACCGCAAAAAAAAAAAAAAAATTTTCCTGCTAGCTTTCCACAAAAAGGAACTGTTACAGTGAAATGAAACTTTTAGGGAGAAATTAAATACCTTCTGCATGTGGAAAATACTTTTTAAAAGTCGTGTTATCCCAGTGAAACTACGATGCAAGAAGGAGGTAGACAGGAAGGACACATGCAGGTTACTCTGGGTGTTCCAGGCAAGTAGAGGATCGAAAATGCCAATGCTTGTACACTGTTGGTGCAATTGTAAGTCAGTACCATCACTATGCAGATCAGTGTGGAGGTTCCTCAAAAAACTAGGGATGGAACCACCATATGACTCAGCTATACCACTCCTCAGTATCTTTCCTAAAGAACTAAAGTCAGAATACTGTAGTGATACATGCACACCCATGTTTATAGCAGCACAGTTCACAATAGACAAATTATGGAAGCAACCCAGGTGTCCATCAACAGATGAATGGATAAAGAAAATGTGGTATTACACACAATGGAATTTTACTCAGCCATAAAGAAGAACAAAATTCTGTCATTTGCAGGAAAATGGGTGAAACTGGAGAATATTATGTTAAGTGAGATTAGTCAGTCTCAGAAAGTTGAGGGTGGTATGTTTTCTCTCATTTGGGGAAGCTAGAGAGAAAAAGGAAACAGAAAGGACTTTAAAGCCAGGCATGGTGGCGCACGCTTGTAATCCCAGTACTTGGGAGGCTGAGACCGGAGGATCTGGGTTCGCGGCCAGCCTCAGCTACTTAGTGAGGCCCTCCTCAACTTAGTGAGACCCTGTTTCAAAATAAAGAATGAAAAAATAGGGCTGGGGGTGTAGCTTGGAGGCAGAATGCCCCTGGTTTCCATCCCCAGTACCGCAAGCAAACAAACAGACAAACAAACAAACAAACAAATAAATAAATAAATAAATAAATGACTTCAAGTAATGCAAAGAATGTATCTGTAGAGTAGTTGAAGGGGTTTAGGGGTGAGAGTTAGGGAGGGGAAGAAGAAGGACTGGGGAAGGAAGCAGTTTAAATAACACTCTGGCACTGTGTGAAGGTATTACTACCAACCTCACTGGCTGGTGTGGGGAGGCAGGGGGGAGCAGGTCGGGAGGAGGAGGGAGGTGTGCAGAGAGCTGTGCATGTATGCTTTTAATACACCGAACCTCACTATGATGTATAATTGCGCTGCATCAATTAAAAAAAATAAAAACAAAAAACCCAAAGACCGAAAATGCCAGAGTGCCAGGAGGTAACCAGGGGAGCACTAGAAACTTGGAGACTTTTAAGCGACTCCTTTATCACAGTGGCTTTGAATTTTCTCCCTTTCCTCCTTGTAGCTTAATTGTTTTTCGCTATCTGCCAGTCTTTCAGTGGAGGAAAGCCATTTCCAGTCTTGCTCCATGAAAGTGTTAAGCAGCAGGACAGAAGAGGTGACTCCCTCTAACTCATTGTGCCGTGCAGCTGCTCTTGGACTGAAATGACTATGTCATTCTGAAGGAAGTTTTATTCCCTTGCTCAAAAAACTTGATTCTTCAATGACTTTATTCATTCTCTCTGGGATTACTCAGTGTTTACTTTCTTTGCTAATGGCAGGCCTCTCATAATAACATGCTGTTTCTTGTCCTGAGATTTGGCAGACTCAGAAAGCTTGGTTTTTAGTTCTCCACAATGTGTGAACATTATGAAAACAAAAGCTTTTTAACGAAAGAACTATAGGAATTTGTTTTTGTCTAGACTGTTATACCTACCTGTTTAGTAAATTTTTTACTTTGGCAGATGGATTCTTTTTTGTGCATGTGGTACTGGCGATTGAACCCAGGGGTATTCTACATCTGAGCTATACACCAGCCCCGTTTTATTTTTTATTTTGAAGCAGGTCTCACTAAGCTGCTGAGGGCCTCTTTAAATTTCAGAGGCTGACCTCAAACCTGTGATCCTCCTGTCTTAACCTCCCAAGTACTGGGATTACAGGCATGTGCCACTGTGCCCATCTGGCACATGAATTCTTCAACATGATCCTATGTGAACTTAAAAAATGTTATCTTTAGAGGTCTGTCATTGACCTCTATTGTTGTCAGTGGATTTATTGTTCCTACAAAAAATGTAGGATCACTTATGAGTGATCATAGGAGTGGCATATGAAATTATTGAAGAATTTTCTAGTAATTTCCTTGAACAGGAACATGTAGGGTATGGTAGCCACATTTCCAGGTTATGAACACTTCAAAGTGCTATAAATATATAAGTAGATTTTTTTGGAGGTGTGCTTTCTCACCAGATAAAAATAAGAGTACAAATTGTTATTTACCTTTCCATAAGATTAATGATGTATTTTCAAAAAGTTTCCCATGTAAATGGCCTTCTAAATAGTACTCAAAGTAGTCTACACTTCGTTTCTCCCACACTACCTCTGAGGCCTCCCACTCTTTTTGTGGTTCCCCAAATGATTATTTTGAGCAAACCAGAGAGCCTGTGGGGATGGGAGAGAGCCTTCCTTTATAAGTTGATAAACAAGTTCTAACTCAGTGAGTTTTGGGGTGGGTGCTACTCTTTTTGAAGGCTCTGTTGTTTCTACATTTGTTTCTGTATACTTTAATGCTTTGTTCTGGAGATCAAAGTTCCCTGACCAGTTTCTGGCCTTGAGTTATATTTCTAGCCACCTTGTTTTGCCCCTTTCTATACAAGGTGTATTTGAGAAGGCTTTTCCTGGTCTCATGTAGGTAGAGCTAGCTTCAAAGTATCCCCTGGTTTAGACTGACATGGTGGTGCAAGCCTATCATCTCAGTACTTGGGAGCCTGAGACAGAGGATCACAGGTTCAAGGCCAGCCTCAGAAACTTGGCATGGGCCTGTTTCAAAATAAAAAATAAAAAGGGCTGGGGGTGGGTATAGCTCAGAGGTAGAATGCCCTGGGTTCAATCCCCAGTACCAAAAAAAGAATCATATAAGTCTCAAATATTAGAAAGAGATGAAGCTTGCTCTGTGTGTGTGTGTGTGTGTGTGTGTGTAAGACAGGCAGCAAGCAAGTGCTAGTGAGCATGCAACTGAGTGTACAGTCACATGCTTGTGAAATATAAATTAGTGTTTATTCTAGCCATTCATTCATGATTTATGATTCTCATTATTTACTTACCAACCTACTTAACTAACTTACCAGTAGATATTTACAAGGATTTAGTGTGTGTGTGTGTAAGAGGAAAATAAAATTCAAACATTAATTCATGCATGGTTCCTCCTCCTCCTTTTTTTTTTTTTTTTGGTACTGAGGGATGCTTTACCACTGAGCTACACCCCCAGCCCTTTTATAACATTTTGAAACAGGGTCTTGCAAAGTTACCATGTGCTGGCCTTGAGCCTATGAGCCTCCTAAGTACAGGGATAACAGGTGTACACCACAGCGCCCAGGTTCATGCGTGGTTCTTGCTGTCTTGAAGTTGACAGAAACAAGATGTACATGTACATAGGGCAAGGAAGTGTAAGATTATCCTCAGTGCCACATTGAGTGATGGCAGCCATTATATAAGGAGTTCAGGAAACAGAGAAATGAGGGGTAGGAAGATCAGCCGGAGGGCCACAGGGGAGGTGGGCTTCATCTCTGCTCTGAAGCATGAGCAGGATTATAACCGAAAATGGTGGAGGAAAGGCCGTCTTCAAGGCGGAGTGCCGTGGACGTGGCATTGAACTGACCACAAGCTATCTGTGTGTGGAGTGAAATACTGAAAAGATGCTATCTGCTTTATAAGGATGGGGTTGGAGGAGCTGAGCTTAAACTGGTTGAATGGGACAGATACTCATATATTCTAATTATGAGGCATTAGTAGACTTTGTTAAAAGTTGTATATATTCAGATATTTATATTTTCCTTGCTGTGCTTGCTTTTGGCACACAGAAGTTTCTGAGAGCAGTAAACAATGTCAGATGTTTGAGGAAAAAAATCTATACTTTATCACAGTATTAATAATTGCAGAAGTTGTTATGCAAACAGATACACAAGTAATGATAATGTTAAATGGCACCTAAAAAGCCTTTATATTGATGCAGTGAACTTTTTCCTAGGCCGGACCTGATAGACATGAATACTGTTGCTGTTCAAAGCAACCTTGCAAATTTAGAGCACGCTTTTTATGTAGCGGAAAAAATTGGTGTTATAAGACTTCTGGACCCTGAAGGTAAGTTGTATTCTCTCAACCCTGTGTGGACGGGCATGAAAGTCTGATCACAAGTAACGATTGATACCATGAGATAATTAATTTATGTTGCCGTGTTTAGATGTGGATGTCTCTTCACCTGATGAAAAATCAGTAATAACTTACGTGTCATCTCTCTATGATGCATTTCCGAAAGTCCCTGAAGGTGGCGAAGGCATCGGCGCAAATGTGAGTATGGAGTTTTCTGTATGAAGCTGTCAATTCTGTGATGACCAGTTGCCTGAATTCTTTGATAGTAGTTTTTACAGTTGGTTCCTTCCCTCCCTCCCTCTCCCTCCCTTCCTTCTTTCTTTCCTTTTTTCCATGCTTCCTTTTTTTTTTTTTGTGGTACTGGGGATTGAACCCAGGGGCATTCTACCTCTGAGCTACACCCCCAGCCCTGTTTTTTATTCTTTATTTTGAAACAGGGTCTCACTAAGTTGCGGAGGCCCTCACTAAGTAGCTGAGGCTGGCGGTGAACCCGGATCCTCCCGTCTCAGCCTCTGGTCTCACACTTGTAATCCAACTGGGATTACAAGTGTGCACCACCATGCCTGGCTTGAAGCAGGGTTTCTCTAAGTTGCTGAGGGTCTCACTGAGTCACTGAGGCTGGCTTGGAGCCTGCAATCCTCCAGTTCCCCCTCACCCCAAGTACTGAGATTACAAGCATGTACCACCACACCTGGCAGTTTTGATAGGTTTTGACTGTGAAATCATAAATGATACTACATCCATTTCATGGCATCATTCCACTGTTAAAAAACAACAACATTTGTTTTGTGTCATAAATGAAGCTATTCAGAGTTAGATTATTTTATAAATAAAAGTTTAAAACTACTAGAATTTGGAGATTTTAATTTTTAGCTTGCTGCTGTTTTATAACTGCTCTATTTCCTATCCTTCTGTATATATAGGATATTTCACTTTTAAAAGCAATTGCAAGATTATTACCTCATATTATCCTATGAAATAGGTTGATGAGTTATTATTTTTCTGATTTAAAGGAGGGGACTCAGGGAAGGTTAACAGATGAACAGAGCTAGGTCTCTGACACACAGCTTTAGGTATTATGTCTTTATTAGATCACTGTTGCTCAAAGGTTTGTATAATTCAGTCATGCATTTTGTAGTGGTCATGTTATTAATGTAGTGTTCATACATTTCTGGAAGAGAACAGGAAACTATGTATTCTACATTTGGGGATGATCCCCTTTACTCCGGGTTTTTTCCCTGTTCTTTGCAGATACCTTACCTTTTTTCGCCCCCCTGCCTTATTTTGAAGATTCGGGAGCTTACCTGGTCTCTTATGTCACCTCTCTGTGCTATTGTTTCTAGATCTCTTTTCAGTATTCTTCCTCTTATTCTTCTGCTCAAAGTCTTACCTCTTTTGGATCCCCACATAACTTGTTCCCATGCTTAACTCCTTAACAATAGGTATTGTGTCTAGTCTCTCCGATTCCATGTTGAATGCTGCTTCGGAGAGTTTCTGGTGGCTCTTTCTTGCTTTCTCTTCTCATTACCTCCACCCTACTCCTGCCCCTCGCTCCTTCACACTAGACCCAGGATGATAGCATCTGGCTTTCCATCTCCGTTCCTTTCCTTCTTCATTGCCAAATTAATCTTCCTAAATCTTGATGTCGCTAGCTTGAAAACGTACAGTGGCTACACGTCCCTTGCAGGGTTAAAGCCGATCTAGATACCCTGACGTTCAGAGCTCTGTCTATATTAGTTCTGCTTACCTACATTTTTGTCTGATTTCCCAGCATGAACAGCTTACTGGTAGTCAGGTAGTCAAGGTATTTCCATTTCAATGTCCTGACTCACTTGGGACCTACCCCCGCCTTTTCTCTTCTCTCTCCAAGCCCCTCACCCAACCAGTTACTTAGTGTTCATTGTAGAACTACGCAGGGACTCCCTTTCCCAAAAGCCTTCAGTGAGCATATCAAGGCACGTAGATGTTTATTTGATTCTGACCTCAATTTCTAGATATACTACTAGTTTCAAGTATTTGAACACTTACGTACTGCTTTTCATTTTGCTAAGCTGTTTATACCATAAATCTTTTGTGTCTCTGAATTTAGACAATAACTCCTTAACAGTAGGTATTATGTCTTAAAGTTTTAGTTTTTATAGCCACACCGAGCAGTCTTTAAACCTAATAAGCATTCATCAAATATTTAATTGAACATAGCAGCTGGCAGTCCTCCAATGTCTTCCCTTTTTAAAAAAGGTTGCTTCATGAGTACTTGAATGATCCTGCCATATCGAATTCCTTCCTATTTGGTTTCTTACTCATTGTATAACTCTTTGGAATATCGGGGATGCAGTGGACTTAGATCTAAGACGGTTGGCCAAGGTGGCTCCCCTAGCTTATGCAAGCTGTTACTCCCCCTTCTTAGCCCTGGAAAATGCCCCAAATTGGTCATGGCATTTTTTTTCCCTTCCTGCTGCACTTAGACACAGCTTCAGAAGCCTCCTCAATGCAGTGCCCCAGGCAGCCACTATCTTTGGATCAGAATTGATACTCATTAGACTAGGGTTTGTGGCCACATGTTGATAGCATGTTTTTAAAGCTGTTTATGTGGAAAGGATTGCAGCTGAGTGGAAAGTCAGAAAACACTGACTTTCTCTCTGTCATGCTCCAAGCCATGGAGAGCCATAGAATGACTTCTGACTAAATTGTGTAGATGTGAACGTTATCTACAGATGTGAACTTTTTCTGTCATTTTATTGTTTTAGGATGTTGAAGTCAAATGGATCGAATATCAGAATATGGTGAACTACCTCATCCAGTGGGTCAGACACCATGTGACCACAATGTCTGAGAGGACATTTCCTAATAATCCCATAGAACTAAAGGTTGGTGTTCTATAGAAGTTGAGTTGGATTTTTTTATTAGAAACTTAATGCTGTAATAATTCCATAAGTTTAGAAGTTGAAGAAAAGTTGCCATTGGTAGGCCACTAATAAGTAGGCAAAATTTTCATTTACTCATTTCCCTATTATACAGAGGAAATAGAGGTAAATTTTAATAATTAAAACATAATAACAACAACATCATAAAGAAGCTTACAGTTCCTAAGCTTTGATTTGCTGAGAGTTTAAAGGTTTAATTTGAGAGTCTCTGGGGTTAACATTGCCATATTGTTTTTGGTGTGTGGGAAACATGATGCCCACCAGATGTTGGGGCAGGAGGACCCAGGGGAAGCTCACACAAGTTTGGCAGTAGTTGGGAGCATGTCTCTGCTTGAATCCTGTTAGAAACTGCCTCGGCGGCTTCTTTTGTGGAACATGAGGTACATCCTGAGTTTTACCATGAATTCAGAAATGCATATCTAATTTCCAGTCCAAGTGAATTCAGAATTGACACTCATTAGGCTAGTGTTAGTGGCTAAATGACTTAGCAAGACATTTGCTAATCCTGGAAAACTTAGGTCAAGCTCTTTGAGGCAAAGATGGTATAGCAATAAAAAGGCGTTATAGATGCATAAGCTTATCCAAGAATAAGCTTTCTCATTTTATACACTTGGGTTACAAATAGCAAAGCAGCCTATTTTATTTTTACAAACTGATAATGTGAATATTGACTACAAAGCCTTAGTTCTTTGATTTGTAAGCTCAGTTTTCATGATCAGACTGGAATCACAAAAACTAATAACCCAGGGTGGGCCCTGCTAGAGTTATTCATTGAGCTCACACATCTGTACAGAACATCTGTGGCACAGCTCTTATTCACACTGCCACAGGGAGTTTGTCCTTGGCACAAAATTACTTGGCATCTGTTGATAGGATGCTTTTTGAAAGTGTTCTAATGATGTTTGTATGATGTCTCCCTATGTGAATATGAACTTTTCCAGGGTGGGAAAGCTTCTTTCTTTCTACATCCACATGGTACAACAAACATTGTTTAGCACATAGTAACATTCAGGGGTGGATGACCAACCGACATCCTAAAAGACTTCGTTCTTATTTCAAAACAAATTTCAGATTTCATGTTCAAAAACACCTATTTCTAAATAGATTCCTATTGTTTAGACCTTTGGGTAAATTTGTACTAGGTTCTGATTAGTGCAGATTCTTAAAGTTGTGGAAGAGTTTGAGTGAGCATACAGGTTACTCACTGGTGCCGACGTTAGGGCGTACTCTAGGAAAGAAAGTATATTGTAAGGAAATACCAAATAATTATATTAGCTAGAAACTTCCTATAGAAATGTGTCTGCGTGAAGATTTATAGGGTCTTATTTTAATGTACCATGAATTAGGATGAAGTAATTAGTATATACTTATTAAATATGGAGACATTTTATCTCCATAATTTTTATGGTCATTTTTAGCAAGTACAGTAAAGTATATTTAAGAGACTTGCAAATTAATATCTATAAACAAGATAATAATTTAATTGTATGGTTGAAACGAATGTAATAATAGTGCCATCAACTAATAGTGCCTGCCTTCATTTATTTAAAACAATTTGTTTAAGCCAGGCATGGTAGCACATGCCTATAATCCCAACTACTCAGAAGGTTGAGGCAGGAGGATTGCTAGTTTGAGGCTAGCCTGGGCAACTTAGTGAGACCCTCTCTTAAAATAAAAAAATTTAAAAAGGGCTGGGGATATAGCTTAGTGGTAGAATGCCTCTGGGTTCAATCCCCAGTACCAAAAAAAAAAAAAAAAAAAATCGGGTCAATAGAACATTGAAACCAGAATTTAGTCCTATCCAGCTGCTAAGAATTCTGTTTTCAAGGATAGAGCAATGAAATAGAGAATAGTTTTCCCCCCCTTCCTTTATGGAATTGCATAAAATTATTTTTCTAAAAACTAAAAGCTATAGTGCAGCTTTTGGAAAGTAGACCTATGCTTTGTTTGGATGATGAGAGAATGTTAGTAGTGCCATAGTAAACCCTGTGTGGTTTATTGTTATCCAGATTCTTGTGTGGCGCATGTTGAATTGTGGCTCACACCAATCATTATACCCTCGTTGAATCTTATATCCCAGGTCACCAGCTGGCAAGGAATGGGTATTGTCTTTGAGCTTTACCTTTATAAAGGAATCCCACTGACTACATATGACAGTGTAAATGGCATTCGCTGTGGTGACATAATGAGACAATGAAAACAAGCCTTTGAAGTTTGACCCTTATTTTTCCTTTCATTTTAGGCACTTTATAATCAGTATTTACAGTTTAAAGAAACAGAAATTCCACCCAAGGAGACAGAAAAATCAAAAATTAAACGCTTATATAAATTATTGGAGGTAAGCTGAAATTTCCTTTGTATCGTCAAGCATAAATTTGGTTACCTTTTATCTTTGGCTCACTTTAAATTCTTTTTTTTTTTCTCAAGATTTGGATAGAATTTGGACGTATCAAACTGCTTCAAGGTTATCATCCAAATGACATAGAAAAAGAGTGGGGGAAACTCATTATTGCCATGCTCGAGAGGGAAAAGGCACTTCGTCCAGAAGTAGAAAGGTAGGAAAGAGATGTCTGCTGCGTGGGTATCAGGTGGGAGGAGGCCTCTGTGTTCTTATGGAAAGAACTTAAGTGTCAAAGCCAGGCACCTGGAGGAGCAGTACTTACCTTTTCCAGGTACTTGGTGTGTGAGCTTGGATAAGTTGCTTGAACTTTCTGATCCTTCATTTTCTTATCTCAAAACTCTTAGGCTTGTTAAAAACTAAGTCAGTGAAGTAATTATATGGAAGACCTGGTAGGCTGGACTCATCTATTAAGGTGTTATCATTTTAAATCTAATAGAAACTACCCATAAGAATTTCTCTCTTGTAAGCCGGGCGTGGTGGTGCACGCTTGTGATCCCTGTACTTGGGAGGCTGAGACAGGAGGGTCCGGGTTGGCGGCCAGCCTCAGCTAATTAGTGAGGCCCTCTGCAACTTAGTGAGACCCTGTTTCAAAATAAAAGAATAAAATAGGGCTGGGGGTGTGGCTCAGAGGCAGAATGCCCCAGGTTTAATCTCCAGTACCGCAAAAAAAAAAAAAATTTTTTTTCTCAAAGTGGCTTTATGTTATCAAGGCCTACATCTGAAAACTCATAGGATAGCAGCTAACTTCTTTTGTTTCTTCCTACATTTTTGATTCTGGCCATCTTTCCATGGTGGCTCTTTATTATTCTGTTGCTCTCATTATACTCACTTGCACAGAAAGGTTCAGCTTAATCTTTAGGAAACATCTGTTGGATGGATTTTTTGGTGTGTGTGGTGCTAGGGCCTGGTACATGCTGGGCAAGTGCTCTACCACTGAGCCTGCTGGCTGAATTTGTTTCCATCGTGGGTTTTGCCTTACAGCCTGGCTGTGGTACATGGGAGTAATGCCCTGGCTTCCTCATTTGTCGGGAGGTCCATAGGCTTTGGGCCTTACAGCCCACAGCCCTTGCGGTCAGGCGCAGCTCTCTGCAGAGCAGGCAACTGGCTGTCTCTCAGGAGCTATTCTGTGCTGGGGTCCCACCCTCCTCTACAAATAGGGTGTGTGCACAGTCTGATCCTTTGGCAGGGAAGTCTGTTCCATCCTCCCAGTCTCTCTTTTTTTTTTTTTTTGTGATACCGGGGATTGAACGCAGGGGCGTTCTACCTCCGTGCTACGCCCCCGGCCCTATTTTTTTATGCTTTATTTTTGAAACCGGGTCTCATGAAGTTGCGGAGGGCCTCGCTAGGTAGAGAGAGAGAGAGAGAGAGACAGAGATAGAGAGAGAGAGAGAGGGAGAGAGAGAGAGAGATCGATCACGCGCACATGCGCGCTGAGGTTGGCCGCGGACCCGGATCCTCCAGTCTCTCTTTACTCCTAATTATTCTTAGACCCTAGGTCTAATGTTACTTCCTCAAGAACCTTCCCATGGTCTCCCAGGCTGGTTCACACGTCTTGCTTAGAAATCTCGTATTTTACATGTATTGTTCTTTCATAGCACTTATCTGGGTTATAATTTTATATTTATTATTATTATTGTTTTTTTATACTGGGGATTGAACCCAGGGGCATTCTACCTATGAGCTATACCCCCAGCCTTATTTTATTTTTTATTTTGAAATAGGGTCTCAGTGAGTTGGAGCGGGCCTTACTAAGTAGCTGAGACTGGCCACGAACCTGTGATCCTCCTGTCTTAGCCTCCCAAGTGCTAGAATTACAGGCATATGTCACCACGCCCGGCTATTTATTTCTCTTTGACTAAGAGCTATCTGTTTTTCAGAACCGAGCTCCAAAAATGTGGAGATAAACTTTTTTTTTTTGCTGTCCTTGTGTTGTCCATGCTTAAACACAGTGCCTGGCACAGAGAACAGGCACTCAGTACAGTCCGGTTCTTAATGTCTCACACGTTGACTTCAGTGTTGTCAGAATATGAAATAATATGTTGAAGATATGAGGGCAAGCCCCACTTTTCAGCCCTTTATTAAATAACTGATTATAGTCTTGGTAGCTCATAATGTTATATCTGCATAATCAGGTCATTAGAATTAAAATAAGCTTGAAATATACAGGATGAAGTTTTTATGGAGGAGATAATTCTGGGTAATTAAAATAAGATACTAAGCTAATAATCTAAAGTAACAGGAAAGGATTACTCCACTTTGTGTTACTACAACAGAAATACCACAGACTTGGGTAACTTATAAAGAAAAGAAATCTATTTTTCAGGGTTCTGGAGTTGGGAAGCCCAATAGGGCACTGGCATCTGGTGAGGGCCTTGGTGCTGCGTCATCCCAGGGGAGAAGGAGGAAAGGAAAAAAGAGGGCAAGAGGGAGAGAGAGAGAGAGACAGCGCGCGCGCGCGCACACACATACACACACACACACACACACACATGTGCATTCATGCACAAGAGAGGGCAGTCATTCACATATACTAGAGGAGGCCAATCTCCTTTAACCAGGAACCCACTGCTACAGTAACTAAGCCACTCCTCTGATTAACAACATCAATCCACTCATGAGCGCAGAGCCTTATGGTCTAATCACCTCTTCCAGGTCCCACCTCTCAACACTGCTGCATTGGGGATTGAGTTTCCAACACATGAACTTGGGGGAACACATTCAGACCACAACAATATGTTAATGGAAGAATTTAATGAAGAGTTCAGGGCCCAGGAGCCAGTGATTCCTGGATTAGATTTATTAGCTCAGGTTGCAAGTTGTGTGATCATAGACAAGTTCTTTATTTTGTGGTACTGGGGCTTGAACCCAGGGGCATTCTGCCTCTGAGCTACACCTCCAGCTCTATTTTGTTTTTTTATTTTGAAACAGGGTTTCACTAAGTTTCAGAGGGCCTCACTAAGTTGCTGAGGCTGGCTGTGAACCTGCAATCCTTCTGGCTCAGCCTCCCAAGTACTAGGCTTACAGGCATGTGGTACCACTCCCAGCTAAGTTCTTTAACTCTCTAAACCTCAGTTTCCGCATTTGTAAATAGGATGTAGTAATACCTATCCTATTCATGGTTATGAGTATGAGATGAGGCAATGTATAAAATGATTAGCTAATTCCCTGTCATATATGGCTTAATAAATATTAGGTAATTTTTTTAAATTATTCTGTTTATTCATGAAATTTGACATAGCACTCTCAAATTTCCCCTTTATTGCCTTTTGAAAAGAAAAATATCTACTATTGGAGTGGAGAAGCAAGTTTGGCTTTGTAGTATTGAAGGTAGGAAAATATTTGGGAGTTTGGTTAGATAAATGCCTTCATTTTTCTTGACACAACAAGTTTTTTGGCATTGACTCCGCATTGCAAATAATAGCTATGTGACATAGAGTGTGTAAAAGACATATAGGAAAGAGCCAGTGTTCCCATGCCTATAGAAAGGAAAAACAAGCACAGACAGATTCGCAAGCATTACATTGATACTCTAGTTAGCACGCTGGCTTTTAAAAATGTAAAGCAACTATAGCAGCTTAAAAGTAACATTGCTGAGAGCATGTCATATAAAGCTAAATGGATGATTTTCCAATTAATTTAACCTTATGAACAAATGACATGGTAGTTAAAGGGAAATGTACTTTCTCATCACATTCATTTGTTTCTGGATACTGGATAATTTCCAGCTTTTTCCTTTGTTATTCAGTATAGACCCAGCCGTTTGCAGAAGTCAGGCTATAACTGGATATTTGTGTTCTTTTAGCTAATGATCGGTATTGACAGGACAACCTGCACTGGTCGTACCTGGGCTTCTGTGGCATCTAAGTTGTTTTTAAGGTGGTTGCAATTGGATGACTCTTGGTGAAAGTATTTGGCGTATCTTTTCCAGTGACGCCCCAATCAGCCTGCCTTGTCGGTACTTGCAGGGTTTTAATGCATGCTACAAAAGGCAAACCTCAGTGAGCAAATGAATGGCTTTAGGCGAGATTCTTTTGAATAGTTATCAGCATATTATTTGCTGTGCGTTGCATATGCATGTTGAAGCATATTTAAGGAACCATTCAAGCTGTAACGTTCCGCTGCCACTTTTCACCATTAGAAGTAGAGCTTTTTCCAGACCTTCGGAGTTTTAGTCTACTTTTAATGGTCAAAGAACATCATTTGAGGGCTAAAAATGCACAGTAGTAGTTACAGTTACCGTAGCAGCGATTCTGTGTTTAGTAACACGACCAGCACTCGAACCAGTCTTGATTCCAATGAAAATCTTCTCTCGGTTCATTGTGGTCCAACACTGATCAACTCCTGCATTAGCTTCGGCAATGAATCCTTTGAGGGGCACAGGTATTGAAATCTTTGGGGAGGGATTGTGTTTTCCTTTTTCCTGGGCGGCAATTCTCAGGGATGGTGACTCTGTTACTTCAAAGCGAAAGGGTTATTTTCTTTTGTCTCTTCTTTTAGGTTGGAAATGTTGCAGCAGATTGCCAACCGAGTTCAAAGGGACAGTGTCATATGTGAAGACAAACTGATACTTGCCCGAAATGCTCTCCAGTCTGTAAGTTAATTTTAGAAGCCACTGGGGTTGCCTTAGAGGGGTCAGTGTGTGTCCAGATGAACTAAAACCTTTGCATAATGTTTACTGATTCTTGGTATGTGTCCTCTACTAAAACTTAAAAGATTATGATTGGTATTTGCTGTCTTGGGGGACAGTGAGCAAAGAGAAAACAAAAGCAAAGACAAAGAAAACCTAAGTAGGCTTCTGTTCCAGTACTTGGTGTTTTAAGGCCAGTGTAACACTTTAAGGCTAGTTTAACACTTACTTCACAGAATTAACATTAAGTTCTTTTAAATACAGGACTCTAAAAGATTAGAATCAGGGGTACAGTTTCAGAATGAAGCAGAAATTGCTGGGTACATACTTGAATGTGAGAACCTTTTACGCCAGCATGTGATTGATGTACAGATTCTTATTGATGGAAGATACTACCAGGCAGATCAGCTGGTACAGAGGTAAGAGTGCTATTTATTTCTGCTCTGTCCTTCTGAGGAACTGTTTTATGGGCACTTACAATAGGAATGTAGAGTATGACAATTTTAGGAAATATATTTCTTATCTCTTTCAGTTGAAAAGTTTGTCACATTAATTTTGGTACATTTGGTGTGTTAAGAAGGTATTTGTAGCAGGGCATGGTGGCTCATGCCTGTAATCACAGTGCTTGAGAGGTGGAGACAGGAGGATCACAGGTTCAAGGCCAGCCTCAGCAACTCAGTGAGACCCTGTTTCAAAATTAAAATAAATAAAATAGGGCTAAGGGTATAACTCAGATGTATAATGCCCTCTAGGTTCCATTCCCAGTAACACACACACACACACACACACACACACACACACACACACACACGTATTTGTTTTTCAAAGATCAATGGTAGAAAAAGCATTATATGATACATATAATATTTATTGCCATGGTAATTAATATACTCATTAAAATAAATTTTTAAATGCATGTATGTTACTCATATACATTTAAAATATTCATACATGGGGCTGGGGATATAGGTCAGTGTTAGAGCATAAAGCCCAGGTTCCATCCCCAGTACCACTAAAAAGAAAAGTGACATTTGAAAAAAGTAAAATATAAGGAAATTATCATTTTTAATAAAATTTTTAGTATTATCTTTATCCTATTATAAAAATGTTCATAACAAAATATTGAAAAAATATATTGTTTAAAAATGTATATCTCTAAGAAGTGGGTTTGGGGGTAGGAATGGAACTTTTCAGGCTGTAGTCTGTCTCTCTATATATAAAAGCAAAATTTACAAATCATGTTTGCCCCAGTAATTTTACTTTTAGGAGTCTATAATAATTCTAAATATGGACAATAAATAAAAATAGGAAAAAATCTTTATGTGCATGCTAGAAATAGTTTATAACAAAAGTTTATAATTATCCTAAACATCAAATTATAATGAGAAAATAAATGATCACATTATAATTTAGTAATTATGTTCCTTTTAAGTGATATTTATAAAGACTAATAATATGGAAAGTGCTCATAGCAGAACCTTCAGTGATTAAAGATCATGATGCAAAATTTTACCAACATAATTACAATGATTATCTTTTTAAAATAGGCTTTATTTATTTGAGAAGTTTAGGGTTACAGAAAAGCTGAATTGGAAGTAGAGCTCTTATTTGCCCATTATACTTGCAACTTCCCCTCTTCTTAACATCATACATTAGAGGTACATTTGTTACAATTGACCAGCCAATAATGGCACATCATTATTAAGTAAAGTCCATAGTTGACATTAAGGTTTGTTCTTGTGACAAGTATGTTTTATATTATACCTCGTTCCTTTTGATTTCCCTTTCAGGGTTGCAAAACTACGTGATGAAATTATGGCCTTAAGGAACGAATGTTCCTCAGTGTACAGCAAAGGACGCATGCTCACGGCAGAACAGACAAAACTCATGATATCAGGAATCACTCAAAGTTTGAACTCAGGGTTTGCACAGACCTTAAACCCCAGTCTGAACTCAGGGCTGACCCAGAGTTTAACACCATCCCTGACCTCTTCTAGCGTGACTTCTGGCCTGTCATCCGGAATGACATCCCGCCTAACTCCGTCTGTCACACCGGCTTATACACCTGGTTTCCCAACAGGATTAATTCCAAATTTTAGTTCAGGAGGAGAGCCAAATTCTTTGCAGAGTTTGAAATTGATGCAGATCCGCAAACCCCTTCTAAAGTCTTCTTTGCTGGATCAGAATTTAACAGAAGAGGAAGTCAACATGAAATTTGTTCAGGATCTTTTGAACTGGGTTGATGAGATGCAGGTAAAAGAATGTTTTTACCTGAATGTTTCTATCTTTATTGTGGTCAAATTATATTTTTAACTGAGTATTTTGCTATTCAAGGTGCAGCTGGACCGCGCTGAATGGGGTTCAGATTTGCCAAGTGTTGAAAGCCATTTAGAAAATCATAAAAATGTTCACCGAGCTATTGAGGAATTTGAATCTAGCCTTAAAGAAGCCAAAATCAGTGAGGTATATGAATTTAAACTTTGCATATATTTTATTGTAGTGTACTGTCACTTCACTCTTTATATAAAGATTCTGCAACTTAATAATTGATGCATCTATTATCAATATATTATTATATTCTATATTATTATAATACTACTGTTGACGTGTGAGTCAGAATTCCTTAATATTCCTAACTGATGTCTTTTTATCTCATATTACAGATTCAAATGACAGCACCTCTTAAGCTAACTTATGCAGAAAAGTTACACAGATTAGAGAGTCAATATGCAAAACTCCTGGTAAGTTTTTTTTTTTAAACCATCTGTTTCCCTGATCTCTGTTTGGCAAAGATATGATTCTTATAATGATTTTCCATGTAAAGAATACATCCAGGAATCAGGAAAGGCACCTTGATACACTCCATAACTTTGTAACTCGTGCAACTAAAGAACTCATTTGGTTGAATGAAAAAGAAGAGGAGGAAGTTGCTTACGACTGGAGTGAGAGAAACACCAACATAGCTCGTAAGAAGGACTATCATGCTGTAAGTGCCACCTCTGTACCTGAGGGCTGAGGTTGTATTCCAGGTTTAGACCCGTTTCTAACACACTTCTTAATTCTTACTTAAATTAGGAATTAATGAGAGAACTCGATCAAAAGGAAGAAAATATTAAAGCAGTTCAGGAGGTGGCAGAACAGCTGCTTCTAGAAAATCACCCAGCCCGGCTAACTATTGAGGTAAATCAGAAAATATAATGGTCTGGGTGGACTGTTGATATGTGATTACTGCCCTTTAGACTCTTTCATTGCTGAAAAATACAAACTGCCGGACTCTGAAAAACAATGTCCTGACCAACAGCGCTGGTTCTTGCCTTCGCTTCTCTGGCACTAAGTGTGTCGTCCACCACTTAGATTAAAGTACCTTTGTCAACCCTGTAGTGTAAATATGAAGGGCCTTGTCTTTAAGCTTTGGTATCTTATTTCTTCCTGACTGTGTGACATTGCACAAGTGACAAAATCTTTTGTGTTTGTGTATGTGAGCATGTGGTACTGGGGATGCAATCTGGGGACTTTCTTCCTGTAAGCTACAACTCCAGCCCTTTTTACTTTTCATTTTGAGACAGGGTCACTGTAGGTTGTTGAGAGTCTTGCTGAGTTGCTGAGGCTGATCTCGAACATGTAATCCTCCTGTCTCAGCTTCCCAAGTACTGGGATTACAGGCCTGTGCCACCATGCCCGGCTACATGTGACATAATCTTGCTCAGCTTCAGTTCTCTATCAAAACTAGGCTGTGTTGCTTCTATAGAGTATTGGTGAGAATGAGAAGAAATAATTTACTCTTACTATTGAATACAGTCCTTGGTACATAGTATATTCTCAAGAAATTCCTTCTGCTATGATTTAATTTAATACTAACTATCCAGTGTACTGGTTCCTGCCTTCAGTTCTATTGCACTAGTGATGTTTTTAATTTTTTAGGCCTGATCGATACTAGACAGACTTAGTGACTTTCTGAATGTGAAGGGAGCTTATCTAAGAGGACAGGGAACATCAAACATGGACAGACCCATGTGATAGATTGCATGTACAGAGGAAAAAAATGCTGTGCATGAGCCGGGCGTGGTGGCGCATGCTTGTAATCCCAGTACTTGGGAGGCAGAGACCGGAGAATCTGGGTTCATGGCCAGCCTCAGCTACTTAGTGAGGCCCTCCACAACTTTGTGAGACCTTATTTCAAAATAAATAATAAAAAATAGGGCTGGGAGTGTAGCTGAGAGGTAGAATGCCCCTGGATTCAATCCCCATTACTGCCAAAAAAAAAAAAAAGAAAAATGCTGTGCATGAAGACTGACATGCTTCAAACCCATGGTCCAGAGAAGGAACCTGATAGTCTTTATTCACTGAAATCATCATGATACAAACATTAGTAAAATTCTAGGCCTTATTAGGGAGTTTTAGGAATGTTATATTCAATCTTCTTTCCTATAAAATGTGGTTTTTGCATCCACATGAACTACCATGTATGAATGTTAAAGACACAGAACAGTAGGGGAACACAGGGAAAAGGAATAAAATAATGGGGGGTCTGTATATATTTTTGTACAATAATAATCTAAAAATAGATTATTCCTTAGGTTAGTGAGGTAAAAGCTGTTAGGAAATATGATTATAGGTTAAGAATTTGATGGGTAGGGAGTAGGTGAATGTGAATCTGGTTACTTCTCATGAAACTCCTTAAGTTTCTTAAGGGGTAAAAAGAAGCTTTGTCTTATTTATTTATTTGTTTGTTTCTTTGTTTTTGTGGCACTGGGGAATTTAACCCAGAAGCATTCTACCTCTGAGCTACACCTATTTTATTTTTATTTTGAAACAGGGTCTTGCTAGGTTGATAAGAGTCTCATTACTTGCTGAGGCTGGTTTTGAACCTGCAGTCCTCCTATTTCAGCCTTCCAAGTACTGGGATTACAGACGTGTACCAACATATCTGGCTTTGGTCATCTTTATGATCCTATAGACTTGTCCATTGTCCTTTATGGTTAGATGGATAATACTTGGTTAATTGTCCACAGTATTTCACATTTTCTATGAAAAAGACTAGAAATCAGATAGTGGCTGGTTTCCTCATAGTTTCTTCATTTGAGGGGTTGGGGGTGTAGTTCAGTTGGTCGAGGGTGTGCTTGGCATGCTCAAGGCCCTGGGTTCAGTCCCCAGTGCCTAAAATAAAAACAAACAAGTAGCTTAATTTGAGGGAGCAGATAATACAATCGTGATATGCGACCAGATTTCCAGTGCTGCACTGTAGATTCCATTCAGAAAGCCTTTCTCAACAGAGGACTGAGTTGTTCTAAATGGAGGAAAAACAACAGGCTTAAAATAGCTGTTAAAGCCTCTAGAGCTCCCTCTCGTGGAAGTCGATGAATTGTACCTTAAATATAAACAGTGATGTTTTCTTAATGAAGTAGGTATCCTTTCTACAATAGTTTTTGTGTCCTGAAAGATACACATTGCGTTAAAGTTCAAGTAAACACATTTTTAAAATAAAAATCCTAGTATTATATCTCCAAACTTACACTGATATGAAAGTGTATACTCCCGTTTCCATTGCCCCCAAATCTTTTCTTCGGCAGAAACAAAGAGGAAAGCTACAGAACCATATATTTCTGTGTTAGAAGATATGCCTTGTAGCCGGGTATTATGGTACATGGCTGTAATCCCAGTACTTGGAAGGCTGAAACAGGAGGATCACAGGTTCCAGGCTAGCCTCAGCAACTTATCAAAACCCTGTTTCAAAATAAAACATTAAAAAGGGGGAGCCTGGGGGTGTAACTTGGAGGCAGAATGCCCCTGGGTTCAATCACTAGTATAAAAAAAAAAGAAGGCAAAAATATATACTTTATGATTCAGTAATACAAAAATTCAGAAGCTGGGCATGGTGGCACATGCCTGTAATCCCAGTACTTGGGGGGCTGAGACAGGAGGATCATAGGTTCGAGGACAGCCTCAGCAACTTATTGAGACTCTGTTTCAAAATTTAAAATAAAATAGGGCTGGTGGTATAGCTCAGAGGTAGAATGCCCCTGGATTCGATCCGCAGTTCCACCAAAAATAAATAAATAAAATTCAGAGAAAGGGAAGTGTATTTAAAGATTTCATAAAGCAGGTGTAAGGGTTAGTGGCAAAGGAGTGTGAGATGTTGATTTTCTAGGAGGAATATCTTCCATTTATTTCAAATTTAAAATGTTTTTAACAGAAAAATAACCAGAGTTAACTTTTTCTTTTAAGAAAAAAGACGTTTAAGCCGGGCGTGGTGGCGCACGCTTGTAATCCTAGTACTTGGGAGGCGGAGACCGAAGGATCCGGGTTCATGGCCAGCCTCAGCGACTTAGGCCCTCCGCAACTTCGAGAGACCCGGTTTCAAAATAAAGTATAAAAAATAGGGCTGGGGGTGTAGCTCGGAGGTAGAACGCCCCTGGGTTCCATCCCGGTACCTCAAAAAAAAAAAAAAGACCTTTTGAGAGAAATCAACTGGACTAATTAAAAAACTTATGTATAAATTCTTTTTTTTTTT
>PVJS01007195.1:0-36162 GCA_004027185.1 Glis glis | reverse complement strand
CCTCCGCGCTACACCCCCGGCCCTATTTTTTTTTATACTTTATTTTGAAACCGGGTCTCACGAAGTTGCGGAGGGCTTCACTAAGGAGAGAGAGAGAGAGAGAGAGAGAGAGCAAGCGAGCTGAGGCTGGCCGCGAACCCGGATCCTCCGGTCTCCGCCTCCCAAAGTACTGGGATTATAAGCATGTGCCACCACGCCCGGCTTATGTATAAATTCTTAAATAAGAGGAGCATCATTTTACTACCCTGATTTCTAGGTCTCATTCTGTTAAAATGATTTATCATATGTTTAGGCAGGTGGGGTATTTTATCATTTAAAAGCATCAAGGTCTACATGCCCCTTTTGTTGTGGTGGTGCTGGGGCTTCATGCAGATTTCAGGCAGACTTCATGCAGGCTGAGCACGTGCTCTACCACTGAGCTACCTCTCCAGCCGTGTTAGTGCCTTATTTTTTCCATCTGGTTCCAATGGCTGTGCTTTATCTTTAAGGCCTACAGAGCAGCAATGCAGACTCAGTGGAGCTGGATCCTGCAGCTTTGCCAGTGTGTGGAGCAGCACATAAAGGAGAACACTGCGTATTTTGAGGTATGTGAACACAATCACCACTTCAATAGACAGCACAGTGATTCTGGCCAACTTGGCAGAAATCTTCACGAGTTACTAAGATATGTAAACACGTATGCAGGGTGCAGGGGGGATGAACTGAAGTGTTTTCTTTGTAGTCTAGCATGTTCTATAGGAGAGATTGCAGCATTCTGTTAAGAAATAAGTCCTTTGAAAAAAATCAGTAAAATATATCATAAAATCTCCATTCAACAAATGTGACTGTTACTAAGGAAATGTTTTTATTATAACCAACCAAATGAATTCTTCCTTTTATTCTTCAGAAGTTTTAAGATATTCTTGGAGTTTTGCCTCTCCTTAAAATTGTTTGAATCCTGAAGTAAAACAGATATTAAAGCAAAATAATATAGAGCTAAAACACATTATAAACATAAACTTCGAGCATTTGGAATTCATTTATAACCATCCGAGTTCAAGTGTCATTTTGTTCAAGGCAAGATGTAGCTTTTGAGTTGTCTGCCTTGTGCTGTTATCCCATTCTCAACTTTGAGGGGTACACACAGGGCCTGCACACCCACACTTGACAACCCTGTGCTTGACTGGCATTGAACATACTTTGACCGTCAAGTTTTGTCTTTCCTTAGTTCTTCAATGATGCCAAAGAAGCTACTGATTACTTAAGGAATCTTAAAGATGCCATTCAGCGGAAGTACAGCTGTGATAGATCAAGCAGCATTCATAAGTTGGAAGACCTTGTTCAGGAATCAATGGTACTGACACAAAAACTTGTGCCTTTCATCCATAATGTGTAGTATCAATTAGATTAGTGCTTCCTTGTATTTTTATATGTGCAGAACTTTGCATTTTATTGGCAACCATTATTCCTATGTCACTCAATTAAGCATTTAAACATATCGTTTTAGTATGTTTTGGTAACATATACAATGGAAATGTTTTTCATGTGATAGCTTTGATGTTTTAAAATGCTTTAACAATGTTTGTGTGTGTGTGTGTGTGTGTGTGTGTGTGTGTGTGTGTGTGTGTTCAGTTGTTCATTCTACCAATACTAGTTAAGAGCTTTCTATATCCCAGGTACTGTTTTAGGTTGGGGAGATATAACAGTGACTAAAGTAGACAAGAATCTCTACCCTTGCGGTACTTACATGTTGGAGAGGGAGCTAGGCAATAACATGTTAAGTAAGCAAAATATATGTAGTATGTTAGTGTGAAATGCTAAAGAGGGAAGAAACCCCAACCAAACAAGCAAAATAAGGAAAGAGGGATTTAAGAGGGGGTAAGGAACTGGGCGCGGCAGTGCATGCCTGTAATCTCAGTACTTGGGAGACTGAAACAGGAGGATTGCAGGTTCGAGACCAGCCTCAGCAACATAGCATGACTCTCAGCAACGTAGTGAGACCCTGTTTCAAAACAAAAAAATAAAAAGGGCTGGGGGTGTAGCTTGAATGTAGACTACCTCTGGGCTCAATCCCCAGTACCACAAAAAATAAAAGAAGTGATAAGGAGGGATTGAATGTTTAGACCAAGTGGTCAGGGAATACTTTTTAAAAAAAGTTTTATTGGTGCATTGCAATTATACATCATAGTGAGGTTCAATGTGTTAAAAACATACATGCACACAGCTCTTTGCACATTTTCCTCTGCATCCCTCCCCTCCCTCTTCTTCCCTTCCTATAAGAGTTAGTGAGATTGGTAGTTATCCTTTTATACATTGCCATAGTATCATTTGAACTGCTTCCTTCCTGAGTCCTCCATCTTATTCCCTCTAACTCTCACCTCTAACCCCCTTCAACTATCCTATGGATCTTTCTTTACATGGGTGTATACACACAATGGCATTTTACTCAGCCATAAAGAAGAACAGAATTCTGTCATTTGCAGGAAAATGGATGGAACTGGAGAATATTATGCTAAGTGAGATTAGTCAGGCTCAGAAAGTCAAGAGTGGTATGTTTTCTCTCATTTTTTGTGGCAGCTAGAGAGAAAACAGGAAACATAAGGGATTCTAAATAATGCAGGTAATATTTTTCTGATGAAGTTTCATTAGTGTACGATGAAATGCACCACCGCGGCCCTCAAACCTTCAGGGAAGAGGTCTCCATTCCCTGAAGGAATGGAGAGCACATGTCTCACTTTTTGAAGTCCACTGTGTTTACTACTTAGGAAGAGAAAGAAGAACTTCTGCAGTACAAGAGCACAGTAGCAAGCCTGATGGGGAGAGCAAAAACGATCATTCAGCTGAAGCCAAGGAATCCTGACTGTCAACTCAAAACTTCCATTCCAATCAAAGCCATCTGCGACTACAGACAGATTGAGGTACTTGTAGCTCCTAGAAACAGCAGTTTCTGTTATTATTCATGCATTTTAAACATGAGATCATATTGCTTACTAGTTAAACAAAAGTTACAATAACAAAAGTTAAAATAAAACAAAAACCAAGTCCCAGGATTGAGTATGGCAAAAGGTTGGATAAGGTTGGATAATAGTGAGCTCATGTAGTTATTCTGCTCTTCATTTAACACCAGATAACCATTTTCAAAGACGATGAATGTGTCTTGGCAAACAACTCTCATCGGGCTAAATGGAAAGTCATTAGTCCTACAGGGAACGAGGCAATGGTCCCCTCTGTGTGCTTCACTGTCCCTCCGCCAAACAAAGAAACAGTTGACTTTGCAAACAGGTTTGTATGCATTAACTAAAAACATATTGAGCTGGTTTGGGGGGACATGGGACATTTCACAAACAAAAAGAAAAAAATCTAGCGTGTTTTCAGAATGTATGTTTTCTTGAATATGTTTCAGAATCGAGCAACAGTATCAGAATGTCCTGACCCTTTGGCATGAGTCCCACATAAACATGAAGAGTGTAGTATCCTGGCATTATCTCATCAATGAAATTGATAGGATTCGAGCTAGCAATGTGGCTTCAGTAAGTATAAATGTCCACATCAACCCAATATATCCAAGAATGAGGGACACTTTGTCATGAGTTGGGTGGAGTTGGTTTGTTCCAGAATAGGATGGAGTCCAGCAGATCCTTGTTAATATTCAAGCGTTCAGTGAATATTTGTGATATGCCTGCCGTGTATAAAGGGCTTTCTAAGAATTAGAGAAAGCTGGAGATTATAGATTTCGTTCAGTGCTTACTGAGAGATGGGGAGATATAAGACATAATGTTTGGACATACAGAGATGGATAGAGTTTGATTCATTTGTTGAATTTTATTGACTTGTTTTTCCTTTTCTTTTAAAACCTGAAGTTTAATAAAAGGAATATTACTTTGCAATGGTTCTTCTACTTATAACCATTAATGTAAGCTGGAGTATACCCTGAGATCAGCTTGAGATCTGTCCCATGCAAATTACACTCTTTAGCACTATAATCACTAATTACATGGATCTTCGTTCTTCTTTAGATCAAGACAATGTTGCCAGGTGAGCATCAGCAAGTTTTGAGTAATCTACAATCTCGTTTTGAAGATTTTCTGGAAGATAGCCAGGAATCCCAAATATTTTCAGGCTCAGATATAACACAACTGGAAAAGGAGGTTAATGTGTGTAAGCAGTACTATCAAGAACTTCTTAAGTCGGCAGAAAGAGGTAAAGCATGGGAATGTCTGTCTCTGTCTTCTTCCCCATAGGTGTTTAGTCCAGGCAATTTTCTGCCCTCAATGGGAATCTCAGCCTTAGGTGTATTATGTCACTCAGCATATGATATATAGGCACAATTGCTGAAACACTAAAAAAAACTTTGAAGGGCTGGGCCTTAGCTCCATGGTAGAGCACTTGCCTGGCATGCATAAGGCCCTGGGTTCAATCCCTAGCACCTCGGAAAAAAAGTGAGGTATAAAGATACAAAAAGAGATTAATTGATTTCTAAATGATGAATTATCAAAAAGGTGCCAACCAAATATTATGACAAATGATGAATTCTCACTGTGTCTACTTTTTAACATTTTCACGGTTCTGAAAGGTAATGTTCAGAATGGTGACCCTTCAGGTTCAGAAAAGATTCAATTATTTTCCCATATACAGTTTTATACAGGGCTTAAAGCAAAAGCTAAGGGTGTGTGTTGCTAGGGATTGAACCCAGGGGCATTCTACCTCTGAGCTACACCCACAGCCCTATTTTACTTTTTAGATTTTGAAACAGGGTCTCACTAAGTTGCAGAGGCTGGCCTCAAACCTATGATTCTCCTTCTCAGCCTCCCAAGTACTGCAATTACAGGCATGCATCGCTGCACCTGGCTTGTTTAGTTAATTTTTATTAAATATAATTCTTTTTTTTTTTGCGGTACCAGGGATTGAACCCAGGGGCGTTTTACCTCTTTTTTATACTTTATTTTGAAACCAGGTCTCACGAAGTTGCAGAGGGCCTCACTAAGTAGCTGAGGCTGGCCACGAACCCGGATCCTCCGATCGCTGCCTCCCAAGTACTGGGACTACAAGTGTGCGCCACCACGCCTGGCCTAAATATAATTCTTTTTTTTTTTTGTGGTACCGGGGATTGAACCCAGGGGCATTCTACCTCCGTGCTACACCCCCGGCCCTATTTTTTATACTTTATTTTGAGACCGGGTCTCACGAAGTTGCGGAGGGCCTCACTAAGTAGAGAGAGAGAGAGAGACAGGGAGAGAGAGAGAGACAGAGAGAGAGAGAGAGAGAGAGAGAGCTGAGGCTGGCCGCGAACCCGGATCCTCCGGTCTCCGCCTCCCAAAGTACTGGGATTACAAGCGTGCGCCACTACACCCGGCTCTAAATATAATTCTTAATTTGAACTCTTGACATTACTTAGAGATAATCAGTTTTATTGGTAATATCTAGTTTTTAAATCTTAAACATTAGCACATTCTTTTCACTTTTAAGGATTTTTATTTATTTTTTATAATTAATCTGCAACTTATAAAATTCACTTTTTTGTGAATATAAAACAGAACAAGGTATTTCTTTGGACATCATAAGTCAGAGATACTTCTTAAGGTTTAGATCTTAGGTTTGTGATATAATTGGAACCATTAGTTTGACTAGCTGTGACCCAGTAACAGTAAAACTGCTTCATTAAAACAGGAGCAAGAGAATCCAAAGGTAGAAAACAAGGTGTTTTCTAAACATTATCTTTATTTTCACAGAGGAACAAGAGGAATCAGTTTATAATCTCTACATCTCTGAAGTTCGAAACATTAGACTCCGGCTAGAGAACTGTGAAGATCGGTTGATCAGACAAATCCGAACTCCCCTGGAAAGAGATGATTTGCACGAAAGCGTGTTCAGAATCACAGAGCAGGAGGTGAGAATTATATAAATGTGTTGGGGAAAAAAAGGTAAATTACTCTTTTAGTGGCCTTAAGGGTCACTTCCTGTGGTTTCTTACATGTGCAACTTTGTGCACTGGTTACTTTTTGAGGTCTGGTTGTGTGTTTATTACTGACTGTAAACTAAGATTCTGTCATTCAGTTCTGCCTCTGACTTAGGAACAACATGCACCCTTTCACCACTGTGACTGGCTTCTCAGAGTAAGAACTATTATACAAAGTGCTAAGTTAGATGTTTGAATCTAAGGAGATGGGAAGTAGGGAATAATGGTAAAACTGGAATGTCATATCTTTGTTTCTCTAATAAAAAGTGAGGAATATGTAGATTTTAAAGTCAGTGATCAAAATGTACAATGTGTTTTCTTAAATAGCTTTAAGAAGAATACCCCATCTGGGATGATCGCCTAATACCTATGTTGGTTTTCTGTTTTATAGAAACTAAAGAAAGAGCTGGAACGACTTAAAGATGATTTGGGAACAATCACAAATAAATGTGAAGAATTTTTCAGTCAAGCAGCAGCCTCTCCATCTGTTCCTACCCTCCGATCTGAGCTCAGTGTGGTCGTTCAGAACATGAACCAAGTCTATTCTATGTCTTCCACTTACATCGAAAAGTATGTAACTGCTGTATGTAATTTGCTTCAGACAACTGTCACTTTTATGTTCTGCTAATTAAAACAATTATTTTTATGAATGCAAATATTCAATTTTATTTTGTCTTAAGAAATGTATTAAATATTCCTATGGGTTTATGATGCTTCTCTGTGTTGAAAGGGGACATGCCTCAGAGATGAATACATAATGTATTGTCTTCCCGCATTTCAGTTTGATAGCTCACCTGTCATAGCCTGCAGGGTTTTCCTCTAATGCTTGTCCCAAACAAGGTTAAGAAACTGTCTTATGTTGGAATCTCTTTGTAAATACCACCTGTGGGGCAGGGCATGGGTTGGAACACAAGCTGTCTATTAAGAAGAGAGCCAGTCTTACAATAACTGTGCCAGTGTTCTCAGATGAAGAATATGTTATATCATGTGTCATAATGGTGTTTCAGGATTGCATTATGAAAACATAAACATTTAACAACAGGAACTATTATTTAATTCCCTTTTAAAGGTTGAAAACGGTTAATTTGGTATTAAAAAATACTCAAGCTGCAGAAGCCCTTGTAAAACTCTATGAAACCAAACTGTGTGAAGAAGAAGCAGTTATAGCTGACAAAAATAACATTGAGAATCTAATAAGTACTTTAAAGGTAAGAGTCTCCCTTTTGGCTATTTTTCTAGATCATACTCTTGAAGTATTTCTTTAGCACTAAGCTCAGATCTTCAAGCATCAAGTATTAGATATCTTATTTGGAATATATTTTTTAATGTGTTGGTTCCATTTTGTACCTCTGTAATTCCATACCTTGTTGTAAAAAAGTATGTTCAATCATTGAGGAGAGTTCTTCTCATTTGAAGTTTGAACCTTTTGAGAATAGCTTTTCATAGTCAATTCATGTTGACAGCAAGAGGCGTTGAAGCTAAAAATTAAGTTATTTGTAATAGATTCTCGATAAAAGAGGCAGTTATTTTAAGATATCAAGGAGGTGGAGGAGTTCATCTAAGAAGGGGAAAAGATCGGTGATTATACTCATGTATCTATATTTCTACATATAAAGCACATAGAATTATTGCAAAGCATTGTGAAGTTATCTCAGTGAAGTGAAATGCATGTCTTCATTTTTAAACAATGGGATTAGTAGCAGTTAAAAACAAACAGGCATTTTACTTATCAAGGTTAACAGACTTGCTTGTGGAATATATTTTTATTGATATGCAGATTCTATTGGTCTGAACTTTATAACATTGTCATTTTGTGTATGTGTATATGTGGTACTGGGGGTGGAATCCAGGGGCCTTCTACTCCCAGGCTATATCCACAGCCCTGTTTTATTTTTTATTTGGAAACAGGGTCTCGCTAAGTTGCTGAGAGCCTCACTAAGTTGCTGAGGCTGACAATGAACCTGTAATCCTCCTGTCTCAGCCTCCCAAGTATTGGGATTACAGGTGTGTGCCACTACAACCAGTTTAACATTCTTATTTTTTAAAGGTCAAAGCATTGTTGCTGATTGAGGTGGCACCAGCCTGTGAACCCAGGTACTTAGGGAACTGGGAAGATCAAAAGTTCAAGGACAGCCTGTGCAGTGTAGTGAGATCCTGTCTCAAAATTAAAAGGGCTTGTCTCAAAATTAATAGCTCAGTGGTAAAGTGCTCCTGGGTTCAATCCCAGTTAAAAAAATAAATAAAAGCAGAACCAAATATTGACCATTTAATAAAGTTAAACCTAATATATTATCTTGTATATGAAAGATAGGCTTTCCTTTATCTGATTTTATACCAATCATTTATAAATAAATTGCAGCATTAGGTAAATAATGTGCTTATCCATGACTTGTTGATACATTTTTATAACTCAGCAATTGATGTATTTCAGCAATGGCGATCTGAAGTGGATGAAAAGAGAGACGTATTCCATGCACTGGAGGATGAGTTACAGAAAGCGAAAACTATCAGTGATGAAATGTTCAAAACATACAAAGAACGGGACCTTGATTTTGACTGGCACAAAGAAAAAGCAGATCAGTTAGTTGAAAGGTGGCAAAATGTTCATGTGCAGATTGACAACAGGTTAGTATCCTTTTTTTGTCCAATTTTTAGCACAGATATGATGTCTATATATACTAGATAAAATCTAAAATTGTCAGACTTTTTAAAAAGTTCCATAGTTAATTGTGTTAATTGTAAGAGCTCTGCCTAATTATATTTTTTTTCTTACATGATAAACTTTAGCAAGGAATTTAACTTCAAAATAAGCATTTTCAACTTTGTATAGTTAAAACCATTGATGTATTCTGGCATTTGCCGAGTTAATTTGCTTGCCTCTTTTGAAGGAAAAAACAGATAGTTCTCTAATTATTGCCAACGTATAATATTCAAATAAACATGACTTCATAAGAGCATGAATCGTATTTATTTGTTAGGGCTCTAAGTAGCAACCTATATTAGACCTAAGAAATATAAATAAATTGAAATGACCTGATGTTCATTTCAAATTAAGATACAGAAAGTTGAAATCATTCGCTCATAGCAATTAAAAGCATGAAAGGAAATGGATCGTTTTAGGGCTTATCTTAAAAGAAATGGACTAGTGTCCATTCTTGTTGATCTTTATGTTTATGTTAATATAAATTAAACACTTGTATAGTTTCATTCTTGAGAAGCAAAATTATGTTCACATACATGTCATCTCATCTCTGTAAAATCTATGAAAAATAGGTTAAACGTTCTAGTTTTAAAGTCAGATCAATTGACATTTCATCACAGCTCCTGGAAAATAGTCCCTGAGACCATGTTGAACTGGTCGTTGAACTACCTCTCTTTATTTCAAAAGTGAGCTGCCATTTGATGCAAGCCTCGGCCATTCAAGACATTCTGATTGATAATAATTATGGTTAAGTTTCCAATTTCCCTGACTTTTAGCTTTCGTCTCTTGGTATTATCCCTAGAATAATCAGTACCACCAAATTGATGATCCCAGGAGCAAAATGTTTATATTCAGCTCAAAACCAGTATGGAGGCCCGTGGAGGCTCAGGCTACTGCAGCCTTGAATGCTTTATGCATATCCCTGCTGTTGGGCTTGGCCTATGGGACAGTTACTTTGTCCCTCTCTCTCTCTCTTCCCCACACTTCCACCCTCCTAATGGATGCCGTTAGAAACTGACTGTTCTGTTCCTGTTCTCTTAGGTTACGGGACTTAGAAGGTATCGGGAAGTCACTCAAGTACTACAGAGACACCTATCATCCTTTAGATGATTGGATCCAGCAGGTTGAAACTACTCAGAGAAAGATTCAGGAAAATCAGCCTGAAAACAGCAAAACCCTCGCCACACAGTTGAACCAGCAGAAGGTAGGTAAAAGAAAAGTCCTGTGCCAAGGCTCATCTTTCTTTCCTAGGTGAAAAGAAAAAGCAACTATTTAGAGAAAAGTTGGGTCGTATGTAATAAATACTAAAATCCTGCAACTCAAACCTACATATATCACTTACTTTTATTTCTTAGAAGTCATTTTTGAAAGTGTAGGTAATATGAAAGTAGCATGTTGGGATAGTTTTCAAATTCCTAATGATCATTTAATCATAGGTATGGGGTATAGAAATCTCTTTGAGACTTTTCTGGCCACAATAGTTTTGTGGGTTCTTAAATAAATGATAATGCCTAGTGGTAGAACATTAAGCAGTCACATTTGACAGAAAGTTGAATGCTTCTGAGTTTATTGTTCCATCTTTGGAGGCCAGTGATTTCTGACTTTTTATTAGGAGTGGTTGGTAGCTAAGGGCATCAAGTCTGCTTTTGGACAATTCCTGTGGGATTTAGTGATCTCTGCTTTGGAACCCTCGTGAGGGTGGGTCTCTTATGAGTCTTAATCTGAAAGTTTGTAACTTGAGGCAAGGCAAGTTGCATATGAAATGCAAAGCTATACTTTTAAATGATATAGATTATTTCTTAGTTTGCAAGCATCCTAAAAAGTAGAATAGCATAGAGTTTCTCATTTTGTTACTTCTAAACCCTAGATGCTGGTATCTGAAATAGAAATGAAACAGAGCAAAATGGATGAGTGTCAAAAATATGCTGAACAGTACTCAGCTACAGTAAAGGTACGAGATTCACTAACTCTAGTCGAATTCAGTATTCAAGTATACAATGCTGCCATGTACTCCGAGAGCCATGCAGGTCATTCCACTCTGTGTTGAAAGGAAAAAGAGAGACTCCTCATCTGAACATTTTTTATACTTATCTAATAAACCTTTGTGAAATCTGAGCCAGGCGACAGCCCAGATTTGTTCACTTTTTCTCTTTCTGACACATTTGCATGAGCATGGGTGCACGCACACACACACACACACACACCCTCAGTACCATACACACCAGGATAAATGCATGGCTCTGAAACTGGTTTTTTATCACTTTTCTCTCTCCTTTTCTTTTTTCTTTAACAGGAGGGAACATCTGACTTTCTCACGTAGGGGACATTTCTCGTGTTTTTCAGGTTATATCAGGGACAGTCTTTCAGCTTTCCAGACCCACACTTCCATTGCCTAGCTGGAGGCAGGGGAGGCTGAATATATCTAGAATATTCTAACAAATGTTTTTGTGAGCTTCCAAAGACACTTGGGAACTTTCCTGACCACACTGCAAGTTTTCACTTGTATCACCACCTTGGAAGCTCTCCAGAATTGGATTCCTAAAAATGTAGTTTTGTAATATTGTCTTTATTTGAACTTAATTCAATGACACTAGGTTCTAGTACTCTGCATTTGATCACTATAGAATGAAGTTTAGGACGTTGCTTTAATTAATTTTATTGCATTTACTCTTTTATGCAGGACTATGAATTACAAACAATGACCTACCGGGCCATGGTAGATTCCCAGCAAAAGTCTCCAGTGAAACGGCGAAGAATGCAGAGCTCAGCAGATCTCATTATTCAAGAGGTAATATGAGTATGGGGGCGGGGGAGTATACAAGAAACAATTTTTTTAACAATTTTATTAAGCAATTTTATTTATTATGATAAAATATATGTAATCTAAGACTTACCATTTTAATCATAAATCGTACAATTTAATGGCATTTTAGTACGTCAGTATTGTGCAACCATCACCACTATTCATTTCCAGAACATTTTTAGCACACCAAACAGAAAATCCATACCCACAACGATATATTTTATTAAAAGTGAAATATATTTATTTATCTTTGCAGTTAATAACTGATCTTCATTAAAATTGAGTCTGGTGTGGGCAAATAGTAGCAAATTCATTGCTACCTAGTTAACATTTATTACAGGCGAATTGTGTGCTGTATTCTCCCAAAGCCTAGTTAATATTATAATTATGACTGAAAGATCATTCAGCTTGTTAAGGGCACCTGGAGATTATGTTTTTATTATTTTTCCTTACTTGTAGTTCATGGACCTACGGACTCGATACACTGCTCTGGTTACGCTCATGACACAGTATATTAAATTTGCCGGTGATTCATTGAAAAGGCTGGAAGAGGAGGAGGTAACCATTAACAGTGAACAGCTAAATACAGAGGAACTAGATACGAGCAGGACTACAATATGGTTTGGGAAAGCGGAAAATAGGTGTCGTGATAAATGTGCATGGCTGATAGCTGATATGCAAGTATTTAATTATGAAATTACAATGAAAAAGAGCAAAGGCCTAGTATTTTTGTTTGCTTCTTTTTAAGATTCTCTCAAATAGAAAAATATTTTTAAATTTTCATATCAGGTGGGCTGGAGATGTAGCTCTGTGACAGAGCACTTACCTAGTATGCATGAGATTGTGGGTTCAATCCCCAGCACCACAAACACCCCACATTTTCACTTCAGGACCCTAATATAATAGGATTAGTGTCTTAAATGGTTCTATTTAAGTTGTTAAATGTTGGCAATTTGGCAGAATTTTTTTCAGTTTTCTCACAGCTGGAAGTATACAGCTATGAAGTGTAGTTACTGCTCCTGTGATATCTACAGAAGTACTACATAAACACATTTGTGTTAGCATTTTAAATTAATTTACATCTTCAAGGAATTAAAATTATTATGATTTAAACATATTAAAAAGACACCAACTTAAAGTAGTAAGGTGTTTGTACAAAACAATGAAACAATGCTACTTTTTAAGAATTGTGGAGTTTGGAGCTTTGTTTATATTTCTGTCAAAAAGATATGGTGCATGATAAAAAGAAACTAAGTATCCTTCTGCTTTGGAGGAGTTTAACAGTCTTGATTCCGCATTTATTAAAAATAAATTATCATAAAAGACTATTGTTTCTAATCTTGAAAGGATTATTCTATGCTCTATTATCTTGGTATGCTTTCTATTTCTAACCTCAGAACAGACAAAAATAGTGGACTAAATGCTAAAATAAGTAAATTGTAAAATGTGGGGCATAGTCATCTTACTTGGACTGTTGTTGAAATTCCAAAAGCGATCATTGGTGGGTGATCATCTGATCATATAATGAAAGAATCAAAAGAGTGATAAACCTATTAGATGTGACTACTTTTGTAAACTATTTTAGTCTGTTCAGAGCTAATGGTTTTGTGCCACTAAGTCACTAACATAGCTGATTTCAAGACTTTAGAACCAGCTTCCTTCATGCCTAGAAAGGAAAAACAGAATATTTGTGCATCTATTATATATGAAGGAATATCCATAATTTTTTGCTTTTTTTGTTTTGGAGAGATCTACATTCATTTTAAATGGTATACATATATTTTAAGTTATACATTCAGTAGTTAAATGTAAAATAATATACATCCTTTTCCTTTCTTACAGTGTTTATCTGATTATACATATGTGGGCCACTTTGCTCAAGTTATCTGATAAGGTGGAAGTTGATAGAAACAAAAGCTATTTTAAAAGGCCTAAAATAAATAAAAACATCATTCCTATCCTTTGAAATGTCAGATTTATAATGAGTGAAAATGAAAAACAATATAGTTATGGAAGACATGCAAAAACTTTGATTTTAGATAGATTTAAAAACCTCACCACTTAAGGATCATATTCATTGTGCTATAAAAGATATATAGCTCAATTTGGGCTCAAAAGAGTAATGTTTCTGAAACTGATTCTTGAAGGTCTATATGAGAAATCATGGTCTAAGAGCAGAGGTTTTTTTATAATAAGCATAAAATCAAAGATAAAATGCCAGTTAATTTATCTGTAATGGACATTAGATCTAATAAATAGATTCTTTAGTCTATGTTTAGAAAACTATATTAGATATTAATCACATTAGGAAACATTTAGAAAAAACCTGAGGAAGGTATTTTTATGTGAATAACTTTATGTGAATAACTTTGAGATCTATAAGAAAACAAACCAGCAAGTGGTCTACATTATTTCAAGTAATTTTTCTAACTAGTGTTTGCTAAGAAATTTAAAGTTAGTCAGATAACATGAGATTGTTAAGAAATCACCAGAATGAGTCTAATTAAGATGTTGAGGGTTCAGCAACATTTTTTCCTGAGGGAAGCAGAACATGACTAAGAAAAAAAAAGGCTGGAAACTTAAGAATTGATAAGGAAGTGGGAACAACCCTTTCTGAAATAATTTTAAAAGTATTGAAACCTCACTATTTTAAATAAAATGCTTCAGTGTCACTAAGAGTTGACCCTGATATCAAAATAAGGAAAATAGAGCATTGGACATAGCAGATTGTGAGGAGATTTGTTTCTATGTGAATTCTTATTAAAACCATATTTAGGAAACAACTGAAATTTTCATTGAAATTACTGGAGATCAAGAACTCAAGGAAGCAAAATGAAATGTATGGTCTATAATATAAATTAAATTCTAGAAATTTCTTCAGAGTATATCAGTGAGAACATCTGCTATCTAAAATGATTTCTCTTCACTCTTATTTAAATAGTTTCTAATTATGGTGATTTAAGTTGGATAATACAAAACTAACAACATTATAATATTAACAAAGAGAAATTAAATTATTATGAACTAACCCTGATCACATAGTTCTGATGTCAGTGTGAAAGGGACTCCTTCCAGCTGAATGATTCTATCAATAGAGAAAAAGTTTTTTTATGTTTTATTTGATAAGTTGGAGCTGAATCCCTAAGCATATTTTTAAAGCATTTATATTTAACGAATGTCTTCGTTTTCATATTTGTGGGGTACATAAAGGTACTTGTCAAGTTGGAGTCACATGAGGCATGTCATTAGCCACAACCACAAAATCTGTGAGTATATGAAGCTGTCTCTAAAGCCATCAGAGACAAGAGCTGCTTTTGCATTAGCAATTGCAATTATTACAGTTGTCACAGCATGGCAAGTATTATCAAATAAGGAATTTTACTTGAGACATCTCAAGTTTTTATATAACTTTCCTCATTCCCAGTGTTAAGTACTTTTTTCCAAATTTGGTTCTCTGTTCTGAGCTTCTGTCTTTTGTTTCTTTAACCATAAACACATGGGAATGTAAATATCCTTTTAACTTTCCATTGGACTAGCTGTTGCAAACTAAATTCTTCCATGTTATTTGGTTCCTTTTGGATGCATGTTTTCCTTAGTTTTAGGACTGAGCTGCGGGCAAGAGCAGTAAGAGCGCCCCTGTGAGAGTTTTAGTTCCCACTTTTACCTGCTGTGCGAGTTGACAAAATGATTTTACCTCCTGCATCTCAACTTCTTCATCTGTAAAAGATTGGGGTCATACTTCATGTTTTTGTAAGGTCCTTTCTTGCTATATAACCCTGAGATAATTGTTAAAATGAAATTATTGTGGAGGGGCACAGACTGATTCTTCAGCAAACCTGTCCTGGAGGGTTTTTTGTGTCCTGCTGCGACTTCCTGAAGCCGTTCTGAGGCGGGTGTGCTGGTGGCGGTGCTGTGCTTGTTCTGCTTGGGTCCCTTGGTTTCGTGAGTACTCTTGTGAATGTTGTTCCAGATGTTGTAAAATAGGTTTGAGCAGAATGGCTTTGACACTTTGAACACGTACGTCTCTCGTAGATGAAGAGGTGTAAGGAGACTTCTGAACATGGAGCGTATTCAGATCTGCTTCAGCGCCAGAAGGCAACAGTGATTGAGAATAGCAAACTTACAGGGAAGATAAGTGAGCTGGAGAAAATGGTAGCTGAACTACAGAAGCAGAAGTCCCGAGTAGAGGAAGAGCTTCCCAAGGTCAAGGAGGCTGCAGAAAATGAATTGCGAAAGCAGCAGAGAAATGTGGAAGACATTGCTCTGCAGAAGATAAGGGCGGAAAGCGAGGCCAAGCAGTACCGTCGGGAACTGGAGACCATCGTGAGAGAGAAGGAGGCCGCCGAACGGGAGCTGGAGAGGGTGAGGCAGCTTACCTTAGAGGCTGAGGCCAAGAGAGCAGCCGTGGAAGAAAACCTCCGGAATTTTCGGAATCAGTTAGAGGAACACACCTTTACAAGAAGAACGCTGGAAGATCATCTTAAAAAGAAAGATTCCAGTCTCAATGATTTGGAGCAACAAAAAAATAAGTTAATGGAAGAATTAAGGAGAAAGAGAGACAGCGAGGAAGAACTCTTGAAGCTGGTAAAGCAGATGGAAAAAGACCTTGCATTTCAAAAACAGGTAGCAGAGAAACAGTTGAAGGAAAAGCAAAAAATTGAACTGGAAGCGAGAAGAAAAATAACTGAAATCCAATATTCATGTAGAGAAAATGCATTGCCGTCTGGTGCCATCACACAGGCTACGTCATGCAGGGCAATAGCAGGGCTTCAGAATGACCACGACAAGCAGAAAGCAGAAGAACTCAGACAGCAGGTGGAGGCACTGACTGTCGCCAATAGAAAGGCCGAGAAAGACATGAGAGAGCTCAAGTATGAACTTAATGCTCTCCAGCTTGAAAAAACGTCATCGGAGGAAAAGGCCCGTTTGCTGAAAGATAAACTGGAGGAGACAAATAACACACTTCAGTGCCTTAAGCTGGAGTTGGACAGGAAGGATCAGGTCGAGGAAGGCTATTCTCAACAACTCCGGGAACTCAGTAGGCAGTTGAACCAAACCACTGGTAAAGCTGAAGAAGTCATGCAAGAAGCGAACGACCTCAAGAAGACAAAGCACAGCTATGAGTTAGAATTAGAATCTCTCCATCGTGAAAAAGGGAAACTGCAGAGAGAAGTCGACAAGATCACGAGGGCACACGCAATAGCTGAGAAGAATATCCAGCACTTAAATTCCCAAGTTCATTCTTTCCAGGGTGAGACGGAATTCTCCAATGAACAACGGCGACTCTGCCAGAGAAAATCCGATCATTTAAAAGAACAGTTTGAGAAGAGCCATGAGCAGTTGCTACAGAATATTAAAGCCGAGAAAGAGAATAATGCTAAAATCCAAAAGCTCAACGAGGAATTGGAGAAGAGTAACAAGTGTGCAGAAATGCTAAAGCAGAAAGTCGACGAGCTGACCAGGCAGAATAATGAGACCAAATTAATGATGCAGAGAATTCAGATGGAGTCGAAGAATATAGTATTAGAAAAACAAGCCATCCAGCAAAGATGTGAAACGCTGAAAATTCAGGCAGATGGTTTTAAAGATCAGTTGCGCAACACAAATGAACACTTGCACAAACAGACAAAAACAGAACAGGATTTCCATAGGAAAATTAAAAGCCTAGAAGAAGACCTGGCCAAAAGTCAAAATTTAGTAAGTGAATTCAAGCAAAAGTGTGACCAGCAAAACATTATCATCCAGAATACTGAGAAAGAGGTTAGAAATCTCAGTGCTGAACTGAGTGCTTCCAAAGAGGAGAAGCGGCGCGGGGAGCAGAAGGCTCAGCTGCAGCAAGCTCAGGTGCAGGAGTTAAATAACAGGCTGAAGAAGGTACAAGACGAGCTGCACTTGAAGACCATAGAGGAGCAGATGACCCACAGGAAGATGGTCCTGTTTCAGGAGGAGTCCGAGAAATTCAAACGTTCAGCAGAGGAGTTTCGGAAGAAGATGGAAAAATTAATGCAGTCCAAGGTCATCACTGAACATGACCTTTCAGGCATCAAGCTTGACTTTGCGTCTCTGCAGCGGGAAAACTGCAGAGCTCAAGAGAACGCCAAGCTTTGCGAGACAAACATCCAAGAGCTTGAAAGACAGCTTCAGCGGTACCGTGAGCAAATGCAGCAGGGGCCGCACGTGGAAGCAAATCACTATCAAAAGTGTCGGAAACTCGAGGATGAGCTCGTAGCCCAGAAACGCGAAGTGGAAAAGCTGAAGCAGAAAATGGACCAACAGATAAAGGAGCACGAGCATCAGCTAGTGCTGCTCCAGTGTGAAATCCAAAAAAAGAACGCAGCCAAAGACTGCTCCTTCACGGCAGATCATGAGGTGATGGCAAAGGAGCGGCAGCGCTCTGGAGACGTCCCCTCTCGGAACACCATCCACCTGCACCCCACAGCCACGTCATCTCTGTTGAGATGGACTCAGGAACCACAGAAGGTGGAAGAGAAATGGCAACATCGGGTTGTCGAGCAAATACCCAATGAGGTCCAGTTCGGGCCGTCAACAGCTCCACTCGACAGAGACACGAGCCAGCAGTGTTATTCTGAGTATTTTTCCCAAACAAGCACTGAATTGCAGATAACTTTTGATGAGAAAAACCCTATTACAAGACTGTCAGAAATCGAGAAGATAAGAGATCAAGCCCTGCACAATTCCAGACCACCTGTGAGGTACCACGATGACAAGTGTGAAGTGGAGCTGGTAAAGCTCTTGACGCCCTTAGAGGTATACTCTGTTCTGAGATCTCATCGGCTAGCTGATGTCATGTCTTCTTTTATTTCTTTTCTCTCCTAGACTATGTTTTTAACAATTTTGAGTGTATTTGGCTGTCTTGTAGTTCGGAGAGGAAAAGAATGCTATAGATTTTCTAGCAATTTACTTGAATCTTTATTATAAATTATCATTCTTTAATTTGTGAATGTTTTCGATTAAGCACACAGATGTAATGACTATACTGTTATGTCTGTGGGAATGTATTTTGAAAATGTGACCATAAAAAGGCTAGAAGAACCAGGCAGTTAACTTTAACTTCTATCATATTTTGCGGCCAATTTTTACTTCAGTCCAACATCTTATTTGAGTATCTTTCATTGCCATCAAAGTAAACTTCAGGCTTTTACTTACTTAAACCCCCCTTGCAGACGGCACATGCCTGTAATCCTGAGCTGAGCCTCAGCTATGTAGTGAGGCCCTCCACAACTTAGTGAGACCCTGTTTCAAAATAAAAAATAAAATAGGGCTGGGGGTAGAGCTCAGAGGTAGGATGTCCCTGGTTTCAATCCCCAGTCACAGAAAAAAAAAACAAACAAACCCTTTGCTTTGAAATTTTTCTTCTCTTCACTTATCTTTGTAATTCAAGGAATTGTATTTGGACTGAGAAAGGGTAAAGTGATAGAATCATCTTTAGGTGACTTTTAACATCTTAAAAATTTCCGTTACAGATAGCTAAGAGCAAGCAGTATGGTATGCATACAGAAGTCACAACACTTACACAAGAGAAGAACTCCATTCCCAGTGCTGAAAGCTGGATGCTGGATGGGTGCAGAGTGTCTAGTGGACTCAAGAGAGATTTCATTAACAAAGGCCTAGAACCAGAGACTTTGCAGAACGTTGATGGCGATCACGATGCCTCTTCAGTTAGGGATGATGAGTTTCAATTCCAGGGGCTCAGGCATACTGTGACTGCCAGGCAGTTGGTTGAAGCGAAGCTTCTGGACATGAGAACAGTGGAGCAGCTGAGACTTGGTCTGAAGACTGTTGAGGAAGTTCAGAAAACCCTCAGCAAGTTTTTGACAAAAGCCACCTCAATCGCTGGGCTTTATCTGGAATCTACAAAAGAAAAGATTTCTTTTGCCTCCGCAGCCAAGAAGATCCTAATAGACAAAATGATGGCATTAGCCTTTTTAGAAGCTCAGGCTGCAACAGGTTTTATAATTGATCCTGTTTCAGGTCATACCTATTCTGTTGAAGATGCAGTGGTCAGTGGGGTCGTTGACCCTGAATTCAGAATTAGGCTCCTTGAGGCAGAGAAGGCAGCCCTGGGTTATCCATGCTCTTCTAAGAGCTTGTCAGTGTTTCAAGCCATGGAAAATAGAATGCTTGACAGACAGAAAGGTAAACATATCCTGGAGGCCCAGATTGCCAGTGGGGGCGTCATTGACCCTGTGAGAGGCATTCGTGTCCCTCCAGAAATTGCCCTGCAGCTGGGATTGTTAAATAATGCCATCTTACAGTTTCTGCATGAGCCATCCAGCAACACAAGAGTCTTTCCTAATCCCAACAACAAGCAGGCTTTGTATTACTCAGAATTACTGCGCATGTGCGTGTTCGATGTAGACTGCCAGTGCTTTCTGTTCCCACTCGGGGAGAGAGACATTTCCAGTCTCAATGTAGATAAAACTCATAAAATTTCTGTGGTAGATATTAAAACCGGAGCAGAACTGACTGCGTACGAGGCTTTCCAGAGAAACCTGATTGAAAAAAGTATTTACCTTGAGCTTTCAGGACAGCAGTATCAGTGGAAGGAAGCCACGTTTTTTGAGTCCTATGGGCATCCTTCTCGTATGCTGATAGATACTAAAACAGGGTTGCAGTTTAATATCAACGAGGCTATAGAGCAAGGGACAATCGACAAAGCCTTGGTCACCAAGTATCAGGAAGGTCTCATCACACTTACAGAACTTGCTGATTCTTTGCTGAGTCGCTTAGTTCCCAAAAAGGATGTGCACAGTCCTATTGCAGGCTATTGGCTAACCTCTAGTGGGGAAAGGATCTCTCTACTGAAGGCCTCCCGTAGGAATTTGGTTGATCGGATTACTGCCCTCAGGTGCCTAGAAGCCCAAGTCAGTACAGGGGGGATAATCGATCCCCTAACTGGCAAAAAGTACAGGGTGGCTGAAGCTTTGCATAGAGGCCTAGTGGATGAAGGCTTTGCCCAGCAGCTGCGACAGTGTGAATTAGTCATCACAGGGATTGGCCATCCTGTCACCAGCAAAGCTATGTCAGTGGTGGAAGCTGTGAATGCAAATATAAGTAAGGAGATGGGAATGCGATGCCTGGAGTTTCAGTACTTGACAGGGGGCTTGATAGAGCCGCAGGTCCACTCTCGGTTGTCCATAGAAGAGGCTCTCCAAGTAGGTATCATAGATGTCCTCATCGCTACCAGACTCAAAGATCAAAAGTCATACGTCAGAAATATAATATGTCCCCAGACCAAAAGAAAGTTGACATATAAAGAAGCTTTAGAAAAAGCTGATTTTGATTTCCACACAGGACTTAAACTATTAGAAGTGTCTGAACCCTTGATGACGGGGATTTCCAGTCTCTATTACTCTTCCTAGTAGCACAGGTTTAAGTAACTTTACGCATGGGGTGCTGCTGGCTGGTTCCTGCCATCTGTTTACAACAGATGGCACTGACTAAACATGCAGCCTAGGAATTGTGTAACTGACATGAGTCACTATTCTTGAGGGATGGAAATAATTTTTAAGTTGAAAAATAGCAAAAGATTTGCTGCCTTTAAAATGGTCGCTTTGAGAATGGTTTCTGGGATGTTATGCTAAAATAAACACGTTTTACCTAGAATGAGAGCTAAGCTTGATGAATGTCAGCACATTCACAGCACGTAAGACTTTTCTGCCACTGACTAGATCCAGCCTGGTGGTCACGTTCCCACTTATTAAATGACACGCTGCACTTGTTGGAAGAGCGCCTCACAAAGCACCGTGGAATCGGAGAGAAAGATGGAAACTCACTCCCACATCCGTGGAGGCTGCAGTGTTTGAGATTGCTTCGGATACAGAAAACATTTTGAGTTTTCCTGTGTGTAGTAACCTTCTTTACTTATTAAAAAATGTTTGCCATAATCTCTCATTTCTAGTTGAGACTTTGGAATTAAAAATTAACATTATGAATGTATTGTGCATGGGAGGAGGTGGAAGGATTCACTGTAGTTTTCATGGGGTACAGACATTCTCTATTCTTTGAGCTTTCCATTGTCTGATGCCTTTCTTTCAAGACAACCAAGATTGTAATGCTAATGCAAAGGCAGCCATGCAAAAATCCTCTAGTGCCTCATGAATAAAGTTGATTTTTTTTTATTTCTCATACGGATGGAGCAGCTGGGAGGTTAGACCAGTGATGAAAGGATGTTTGTCACAGCTTTCTTTGCTACCATAAACATTTTGAAAGTACATCTGCTATGCGATACGGTAAACACAGTTAAGTGAATGAATAAAATACTCAGTAACCTGTGTGTGATGAGCAGACATTTTTACATTCTTGTTTTCAGTGGAGAGGTCCATTTAATAGCTCAGTCATTTATTGGAATATATCCTTTTTTTTGCCACTCACATTTGTCAGAAGTCACTGGAAGAAGAAAAGAAAGAACATGTTGAAAAAGCCAAAGAATTGCAGAAATGGGTATCAAATCTCAGCAAGACATTGAGAGATGGAGAGAAGGCCGGGAAGTCTCCCTTCTCTAAGCAAAAGGTATTCACAGATGCCCTGGCTTAATCCTAATTGTGGCTAGAACTTACTGGTTGATACGGTTCAACTAGCACAATGTTTAATTCTTTACCTTAATTTTCCCCATTTTTATAGATAATTATAATGAAGATCAAAGAGGTTAGGTAGTTGGCCCAAGGAATCATTTAGTATGTGGCAGAGGTGTCTCTGATTCTAAAGCGTGAACTGTAGATATTGGCCCTGCTGTTAGCAAATTAATAGGTGGTACTGGTTTTCCCAGTGGTTAAAGCTGTGTCCTCATTACCGTGATGAGAATGGCGGGAGAACAGAGCCAACTTGTTTTGTGTCCAGAGTAATCCTTGCACTCCATATCATAAAGATATATAGGCTCACTCTTATATATAAAAACATAACGAGTTTCAAGAACAGTGAAAATACAAACTAGGATATTAACATTTTTGAGTATTCACTTCAATTGTGCTTTTCTGGATCTTTTCTGTTTCATAAGGAAGGAACCCTAGTCCATTGCTGGGAATCCTAGATTCTTTCTCTTACCCAAGTGAATTCTTCAGTCCTGTGGGCTATCTTCTGTACCCAAATTACTTAGCATTAGTTGAACATCTGCAACTGTGAGATGTTCGTCCTCCATGGTGTCTATTGGACTGGACCACTTGAAACTCTTAGGACATTGGTAGTTAAGGTATAGGTTCTAGTAGTGCTGCTACTGATAGTAGAAATTATTATTATTATTATTTTTTTTTTTGCAGTACTGGAGATTGAACGCAGGGGCGTTCTACCTCCGCGCTACACCCCCGGCCCTATTTTTTTATGCTTTATTTTTGAAACCGGGTCTCATGAAGTTACGGAGGGCCTCACTAGGAAGAAAGAGAGAGAGAGATATCACGCGCGCGCGCATGCACGCTGAGGTTGGCCGCGAACCCGGATCCTCCGGTCTCCGCCTCCCAAAGTACTGGGATTACAAGCATGCGCCACCACGCCCGGCTATTATTATTATTATTATTATTTTTTTTTTGCGGTACTGGGGATTGAACCCAGGGGCATTCTACCTCCGAGCTACACCCCCAGCCCTATTTCTTATTCTTTATTTTGAAAAAGGGTCTCACAAGTTGCGGGGGGCCTCAGTAAGTAGCTGAGGCTGGCCATGAACCCGTGATTCTCCAGTCTCAGCCTCCCAAGCACTGGGATTACAAGCGTGTACCACCACGCCCGGCTAGAAATTATTATTTTTTTAAAAATAAATTTTCACCAACATAAGCTTTTTTCTCCCAAGGAATACTTTCTACACACTGCCCTCCTGCCCCTGCCTGACATTTGGAAATATCCAGTACTATCTTTTAATCTCAATATTTAGTCCCTTTTCTAGCTGTCTGTATCAGTACCACTTGAAATCAGTTGAAACAGGTTGACATTATTAAATAAGGAGACATCAATGCTTTGTCTAATTTTGCCTGTGATATATGCAAATGTACCTTATCTGGGATTCCCTCTTGGAGAAGTAGACCTGAGTATATACTTGAAATATTATTTCATTGAAATAAAGTTGTCTTAGCTCATAGTCATGCCTGGTATATATCAATATAGTGTGGAAGAAATGAGAAGTTGGAAAGCATTTATATTTGGTATTTTAAACCAAAGCCTTCAAGGTAATTTAGTGTAAATATTTAATTTAAAATATCTTCTTCTCCCTTTTCCTTTATCAAATAGGAAGACAACTAAAATAGGTTCATACGCCTTAACAGAGATTTCTTTTTTTTTTTTTGCGGTACTAGGGATTGAACCCAGGGGCATTCTACCTCCGAGCTACACCCCCAGCTCTCTTTTTTATTCTTTATTTTGAAACAGGGTCTCATTAAGTTGCGGAGGGCCTCACTAAGTAGCGGAGGCTGGCCATGAACCTGGATCCTCCAGTCTCAGCCTCCCAAGTACTGGGATTACAAGCGTGCGCCACCATGCCTGGCTACAGAGATTTCTTAGAACAAGTTTCTTTTAGAAACATGGATTATCTTCATATTCTGTAGTTTCAAATTCTCCAAAACATTACTACTTCAGACTTAGACCTAATACATTTAAAAATAGACACATAGTTTTTAATGCAGACATGGCCTTAATTATAACTGCAAGAACACCTGATGGTCTCTCTGTTAAAATAAACTAAAATAATTTGATGCACATAAGTGTGTCCTCCAAAATTCCATATGGCCTTGTGATTACCTATAACCATAAAAAGTAGACTTTAAGACTCTAAATAGGATATGTGGGGTGAAGGGGGGGTGTATCTTTAACTGGCCTATTATTTCCGCTTATTTCCACTCGTTTAAAAGAATGGCAATTAATTGCTGAAATAATTAAGAAGTGATACACTGAGAGGTTAGGAGAAAGTGTTATGATCTCTTGTGTTTTTCCCAGACAAATCAATTTTACTTTTCTGACCACCACAGGTGATTTTTTTTTTAATATAGGGGCAGGGTCTTTGCAGTAGAAGTTGTTTAACCTTGGCTGGGCCTCGTGGCACATCTGTGATCTTAGTACTTGAGAGGCTGAGACAAGATGATCACAGGTTGCAGGTTTGAGACCATCTCACTGTAACTTAGCAAGATTCTGTTTAAAAATAAAATAAATAAATAAAATGGGCTGGAGATGTAACTCAGTGGTAGAAGGACACTGGGCTCAATCCCCAATGCAACACGCACACACAGAAAAAAAATTATTTAACCTTGATCTGCAGACCTACAGAATAATGTTTTCACCATAATTTTTAAAAAATAAGCATTGTAAGCTGGGCGCGGTGGTTCACATCTGTAATCCCAGTACTTGAGAGGCTAAGACAGGAGGATTGCAGGTTCAAGGCCAGCCTCAGCAACTAGCAAGAGCCTGTCTCAAAAAAAGGGGAGGGCTCAGCATGTAGCTTGGAGGTAGAATGCCCCTGGGTGCAATTCCCAATACCCCCTCAAAAATGGAAGAAAGATGCTCTTTGGAGGTAGTGTTCCACATCCATATATCTTTGTGGGTACTGTGATGTACAAGGGCCAGTGCTGAACCTCTGGCCCCCTGGGTATAAGGCCACCTTTATTCACAGTTGGGCTGGGACAGATGCAAGCACCATATAATGTTCCTATTATGTTATCATGAAAATTATGGCATTAAAGATATACATACTTTTCTTAATTATGCATTCTAAGTAAAGTACTCTTCTGATCCAGACTGGTAAGTATCAGTGTTTTTACTGATACTTTACTGAAAGTATCAGCATCTTTACTGATACTTTACTTTTGGAAATATCCTGAACTATCATTTAATCTGAATATTTAGTACAATATATAGATAAGCTTTTTCTCCCAAGGAATACTTTCCCAACACTGCCCTCCTGCCCTTGCTTGACATTTGGAAACAGCACTATTGTTTACTATCAATATTTAGTATTTATTCCAGAATGACTTTGGACTGCTAGTAACTGTCAGGATATGGATTTGGGTCACCCAGAAAGTACACACATCACTTGGATCTTGATTGAACTGATTCATTTTTAAAGTTGCTATGTTGTAGTCTTTTCGAGGGAGAATTTGAATGGGCCTTCTTTCCCTTGCAGATTTCCAGTGAGGAAGTATCAACCAAGAAGGAGCAGTTATCTGAAGCACTTCAAACCATGCAGCTTTTTTTGGCTAAATATGGAGACAAGTATGTTTGTTTTCATTAGCTCTTATATTCAGAGTAGGGACATTTTCTTTAAAATGTTCAGCAAAAACAGAGGTCATTAAATTTTAATTTAGATATAAAAAGTAAAACTTGAACTGATTGCAGTGTAATATAACAGAGTATAAAATTAGCAATGGAATTATTTGTCACTTCTCATCCTCACCACAACTCTGAAATGTACCTATTAGACCCATATACTACTGACTAGCAAACAGACTCAGAGAGGGTAAGGATTAGTGGCTACTGAGTAGTAGAGGTAAGACTCCAAGTCAGGTCTTATTTCTAAGTAGTACTCTCTGAGACTATCTTTGGGAAACTATGTATAAGTATGTTCTTAATTTTCTTTACTGTAGTTTTTCATTCTTTGGTCCTGCTTAGTACAACAAGGCACTTCATATATTTCAACAATGACTTGGGGAAGGAATCTGCCCTCGTCTTAAACCCTTTTTGGATGCCTTCTTTAAAATTATTACAGCATACTGGGCATGGTGGCACACTCTTATAATCCCAGTACTTGGGAGGCTGAGACCGGAGGATCTGGGTTCACGGCCAGCCTCAGCTACTTAGTGAGGCCCTCTGCAACTATTTCAAAATAAAGAATAAAAAATAGGGCTGGGGGTGTAGCCCAGAGGTAGAATGCCGCTGGGTTCAATTTCCAGTACTGCAAAAAAAAATTATTACAGCATGACTTTGGATTGTGCCTTAGAGAATCAGGTTAATTTCCTCGTTATTTATTCTTCAGTTTAAGCAAGTTTCATCTTCGGAATAACACCCTACTGTCCCTTTTCCTTGTTGGGACTAACAATGGGATCTTTTCCTCATCAGATAACAGCAGTTATTTTTCTGGAAATTTGTGTTTGGAGAGGAACTGATGTTAGTTTACACTTTTTCCTTTAGTCCCTTTCTCAGGCAAGGGAAAGACTGCTTGATGTTTTTAGGGCCATCCCTAATTTTCATATACAAACATATTAAGACTTGAGCAGTATGTATGTAGTCTATATTTTAAGATTCTGTGGCAGTGACATTGAACCTAACATATCATTTTTATACTTGAAGACTAGCATTGTTCTTTTCATACTTTATGGTCATTTTAGAATGACAGATGAAGAAAGAAACGAATTGGAAAAACAAATGAAAACTCTTCAAGAAGGTTACAATTTATTATTCAGTGAATCTCTGAAACAAGAACAAGAATCACAGACATCAGGAGATGTAAAGGTAGAGGAAAAGGTAATTTTTATTAAGCATAATGCTATTTCAAGAAGCCTAGTGTTAATGCATGACTGTGCGAATCTATGTCAATTATAAGTTACCTTGAATTTTGTACATGGATAAAATATGGATGGGTTTACTTAAATGTTTGGATATTTCAGTGTTGTTTAATAAATGCAATCTTACCCACGCTGATCATCAGTTTCTGTGACATCTTAATCTATGCCTTGCATGGTAAAAGGAAGAAGCATTCATTTTTCTAACTATTCTCTTTAAAAGCCATTCTTCTGCTGCTGTATTAGGATATAGAATATTATAAAATAGGATATTATAAAAGAGCCTATGGGTCATCTCTAAAGGTGGCATGGGTCTGCTGTGGAGTTTGATTTTCAGAGATACCCAGGAGAGGTATTTGAGTAATATGTCATAGTGAGGATGCTCTGGCATCCTAAAATATAACAAAAACCACTTAAAATTAGGCTGGTTCTTAAGTTTTTAAAACATGGTGGTGCATAGCAACATGCCCAACACAATGTTTAATATTGAAAAAGTTATCTTTATGTTTGCTTTCATTACTCCTGGGAATAAACACGATGTTTAATATTGAAAAAGTTATCTTTATGTTTGATTTCATTACTCCTGGGAATACTTTTCATATATTTTGTCACATTTTGGTGGTATGTATCAATTTTTCTAGCTCCTTAGTTTTTGACTGTCTTTGAGGAAGTGTGTATGCTGTAAACATCAGTAGCATGGGGTTTGATGCTTTCACGTCACTAGACTCTAATCTCACCCACATGCCGACAGCATGATTTGCCTTCTAGGTATGTGTTCTGTTTCCTCACTATCATCATCTACTCTGTTGTGTCCTCACTAACCTTGTTAATGTACACGGTATTAAGTTTTCAATTCACAGATGCATGTTGTTTTCAAAGCTTTTATCACATCCTGTGCTGTTGAATAGATCACTGACATAGATCACTTGTGCATTTGAGCTGCCTAACATTCACAGAATTGCTACGCCTTGGTAAGTAGAGGATATTTTGATAAAGTGCATTTTTTTTAAAAAAGTTAAGTTGCATGGAACTCTGCCCACTGTTATGTATCAAACTGACCTGGGATTTCTGCCTCTTTCTTTCAGCTGGATAAAGTGATTGCAGGCACCATTGATCAGACAACTGGAGAAGTCCTTTCCGTCTTTCAGGCAGTTTTAAGAGGCCTCATTGACTATGACACAGGAATCAGGTTGCTTGAGACACAGCTGATGACTTCTGGGCTAATTTCCCCACAATTAAGAAAGTGCTTTGACCTCAAAGATGCTGAAAGTCATGGCCTTATTGATGAACAAATCCGGTGCCAACTGGAAGAACTAAATAAAGCTAAGGAGATTATTTCTACTGCTCCATCTACCACCATTCCAGTTCTGGATGCTCTTGCTCAAGGCATGGTATCCGAATGCTTGGCCATCAGAGTCCTTGAGATGCTGCTTTCCACAGGCTTTCTGGTTATTCCAGCCACGGGAGAACAGTTGACCTTACAGAAGGCTTTCCAGCGGAACTTGGTATCTTCAGCATTATTTTCCAAAGTCCTAGAAAGGCAAAACCTGTACAAAGACCTGATTGACCCCTATACCTCTGAGAAGGTGTCTTTAATAGATATGGTACAAAGAAGTATTTTACAGGAAAATACTGGGATGTGGCTTCTACCTGTGAGACCACAAGAAGGGGGCAGAATAACATTAAAATGTGGAAGAAGCATAAGCATTTTAAGAGCAGCTCATGAAGGTCTCATCGACCGTGAAACCATGTTTAGGTTATTAGGTGCACAACTTCTTTCTGGTGGTCTGATCAATTGCAACTCGGGTCAGAAACTGACTGTTGAAGAAGCCATGGCACAAGGGGTGATTGACAGAGATACCGCCCATAGTATTCTCACCTATCAGGTCCAGACAGGTGGGATTATCCACTCAAACCCTGCTAAACGCTTAACAGTTGATGAAGCAGTCCAGTGTAACTTGATCACTTCCAGCAGTGCTCTTTTGGTCCTGGAGGCTCAGCGAGGCTATGTTGGACTCATTTGGCCCCACTCTGGTGAAATATTCCCTACGTCTTCTTCCCTGCAGCAAGAGTTGATTACGAATGAATTGGCCTACAAAATCCTCAATGGCAGGCAGAAAATCGCTGCTCTTTATATTCCAGAAAGTTCTCAAGTCATTGGTTTGGATGCTGCTAAGCAGCTAGGAATTATAGATAATAACACAGCATCAATTTTAAAAAATGTAACACTACCAGATAAAATGCCAGATTTAGGAGATTTAGAAACATGTAAAAATGCCAGAAGGTGGCTCTCTTTTTGTAAATTCCAGCCATCTACAGTTCATGATTACAGGCAAGAAGAGGATGTTTTTGATGGAGAAGAGCCAGTGGCAACTCAAAGCTCAGAACAAACTAAAAAATTATTCTTATCTTATTTGATGGTAAATAGCTACATGGATGCAAATACGGGGCAACGGCTTTTGTTGTATGATGGAGACTTGGATGAGGCTGTTAGTATGCTACTAGAAGGATGCAGTGCAGAATTTAATGAGGACACACCCCTGAAAGAAAATCTTGATGTTTCAAGCTTCCCTGGTGTACTGCTTAATAATGCTCCTAGTGAAGGAAAGGATAAATGTACAGCTTCACCAACTGGTTTTCATAAATGCCATCGTAAAGAACTTGAACATGAAGAGACTTCTGAAGATAGGAAGTGTGTCATAGATGAAGAGTTGCATAAAATGGGAAGTAATGTTATCAGGAGTGAATTTTATCAGACAGAAAACCTGGCAACTACAATCGCAGTCGATCCTGAAGTGAGCAGTTCATCCAGTGCGTGTGTTCCCAATCCATTATCATATTTAACACAAACTGAACGTGCAAAAGCTAGCATGCCTAGACATGACTCTGAAAACATACTTAAAAATTGTGAAAATCAAAGTCAACTTGAAACAAGTGAACATGCTATTGAATATAGTCATTCTAAAAGCATTCAAAACTTTGCAGGTGATTTGATAACAAATCCTATTATGAAATCAAAAGCTAGTAGACTCTGTGATCTGAATGAATCAGAGAATGAGGATAACATAAACAAGGATGCATCTGTCTTTGACTATTCCCCCAGGCTAAGTGCCTTGTTAAGTCATGATAAATTGAGGCACAGTCAAGGAGGTTTTAGTGATGCACACACCCCAGGGAGCAATGGGGATAAACATGAAGCCTCTTCATTGCCATTCAATGACCAAAGCGTGTTAGCAGATCAAAGAGTGGGGGAAAGATTTCAAGACCAATTTCTGGGAATTGCAGCTATTAACATCAGTTTACAGGAAGAACACTCTGGACAAAATTCTTTAAATATTGCTTGTAGTAATTCTGGAGTACAATACCACAATTTTCAATATGTGTCAGATACTTCTGGTGAGAATGAAAAAACATGTACTGCTTCTCAGCCAGAACCTGAAGACAAGCAAAATGAGTCTGAAATGGCGGAGTTCTGCCGTGCCGTGACTCCAGGGGGCCATCCTGAAAATGCCAACATATCTCACATCTGTGGCACACCGTTACATGAAGAAGCCATCAGTGCTGGTGACTACGAAACGTCACTGCTGGATGATCAGCAGAGCGACACAGGAACAGACACTGACAGTGATGATGACTTTTATGATACCCCCTTGTTTGAAGATGACGACCATGATTCTCTGCTTCTGGAAGGCGATGACTCTGATTGTCTGCGACCTGAGGACTATGCCATGCTACAAGAGGAAAGTGATGAGACAGCTCCTCCCGGTGACATTTTTTATGATGTTTCAAAAGAGAACGAAGATTCTGTGGCTCCCCAAGGGGAACTGGTTGGTAGCTTAAGTGAGAGGGGCAAAGCACAGTGTCTTCAGGATTTTCTCCCAGGTGTTGAGAAGACTGAATTAGATGGTGGTGACAGGAAGCATTCAAGTTCAGCTGGCTCAGACAAGGTGAATGGACGGTCAGTGGAAACCATATTGGAAAGGGAGCATGCAGAGGACCTTGAAGGTGGTGAGACTGACTCATCGACTGACTGTGAAACCGTAGGAAGGAAAGAGGGCTCTGGTGCTTCATTAAAACTAGATGACACTGGAGGCTGGAGAGGAAGAAAAGAGTATGTCACTGGACTAGAATTTCAATCTGACACTGATCATTTAGATTCTGTGCAAAGTGAAGAGAGTTATGGGGATTATAGGTGTGACAGTAATGATCAGGATGATGATGATGATGACAACTATTATGACAATGATGATGATGTTGGGGATGAAGAAGGAGAAGTGGGAAATGAGAATGGAAAGCCCGGGTGCCAAGATAAGGCTGAGGAAAGCCAGTTTTGTGCCATCGCTGTAAAGGAAAACGGTGCTAAAAATGAACATATAAACGAAATGATTCTCCTAGATAAAATGCATAATTATAGCGCTTTAGAAAAACAGCAGAGTGTAAGTGATTTACAGCTAAAATCAGCTAATAAGTGTAGCATAGTTACTGAAAGAAGCGACCTTCCAGAACATGCAACTGAGGCTGTTGGAAAAAGCAAAGAAAATCTGTTGAGTCATGAGATGGCATATAAAAATATATTGCAGCCTATCACTAAAGACACTGAGTCAGAAAAAGTCTTAGGTCCTGAAGATATTTTATATAATATCAGTGAAACTTCTGAATTCGATAGTGGTCTAGTGAGCACAAAGGTCAAGTTGATTCAAGACCCCGAATCTGGAGAGCCAGTGGAAGGTGGAGGTGAAGATCCTGAGAATGTGACACCCAAAGTTGCCTCATCTCTTGGTGAAATCATTTATTCTGATCCTGGGTTAACAGGAAAAGCTTCTGAGGTAAGCCAGTTGTCACCCACAGCCACTGTGACTGATAGAGATCCCCAAGGAAATGGAAGAGAGTTAATTAAAGGAAGAGATGGCAAAAACAGTATAGGGACAGAAGATGAAACTTCAGTTCAGAAAACTCACTTGGATAAAGGAGAAGTGCTTATCGAAGGTCCAGAAGAAGATAAACATCTCAAACTTCCACCCAACAAAAGTATGAGGGAGAGCCTCAGTTTCATAGAGAGTCAGTATCCATCTCCACAAATCACAAGCAATGAACTTACTCAGAAAAGAAGCCTTAAAAAACCAACTGTCGCTTTAAAAGATGAACCAAAGAACGCACCAACAGTGGTTTGTAAAAGTCCGGTACAGTTTGAGAATCTCGAAGAAATATTTGACACATCAGTTTCCAGAGTGATCGGTGATGACATTACATCACACTTGACATTGGCTAAAAGGGACACCAGTACTGAGAAAGAGTCACTCACCACTGGACCTGAGAAAGAGCATGATGCACTTACAGTTATAAAACATGTTGCTGAAAATATAAGAGCAAAAGATGTGCGGAAACCAAATGAAGAAACCCCAAGCCATGTTTTAATAGCTGCCCCTCCTATGAAAGAACATTTACATTTAGGAGTTAATAATGCAAAAGAAAAATCTACTCCTACCAAAGAAGCCTGGCCTCTAAATGAGACAGTCCAGCATACTGATCTTTGTACTAAAGAAAATATCTCAGATGGAGGAACAGAAATTCCTCTGTTCACACCAGAAAGAAATGAAAACACACTTTCAGTCCCTCCTTTTAAAAATGTGGAAAACTTTGTGAAAAAAACTGATTTTGTTCAGTCTGAACTCTGCACAAGTGAAATAAGAAATGATCATTCCAGTAACTCTTTAGATACTGACCACTCATTCTTAGAAATTAACAGTAAGAAGGAAAGAGGTGAGAACCAGCCACTGAAAGAACCAACTTTATCTCCAGGACCCCAAGAAAAGGAGGTTCACATTCCTGAATTTTCTCAGGTACTGGTGGAGGATGTAAAGGATATCTTAAAAAACAAATTGAAAGAGGGCCATATGAATCCTCAAGGAGCAGGGACTGACTCTTCAGCTTGTGCAGACTCTAAAATTTTAATTCAAAACTTAATTAAAAGGGTAAGTTCATCACAGTTGGCAAATGAAGCAGCTCGAGAGCCCAGCGACTCTAAAATCAGTGACTATGCTGGAGTTTCCCCTGTGAATGACTTACCAGAACTAAAGACAGAGAGTGGAGATGACCCTTTTCCTATTGCAAATCTTAAGTCTGAGCTTCTCCTTGATATACTGAAGCAAAATCAACATAGTCAGAAAATCACAGGCGTGTTTGAGTTGATAAGAGAATTAACTCAGATGGAGTATGACTTGGAGAAAAGAGATCTTTCATCCAAAGTACTTCCACTGCAACTTGAAAGTATCTTCTACAAGCTGCTTGCTGATGGCTATTCAGAAAAAAGAGAACAGGTTGGAGACTTGAATCAAAAAGTATGTACTACTTTAGAGAGGGTGGAAGAAAAGCCACACGTTCTTAGTGATTTTAAAAGCGAAGAAGGAAACCTCTTCTCTCTTAATTTACAAACTACTAAAGAATTTGAACTGGAAAGCTCCACTGTGTGTGCGTTAGCATTGCCAAGAGATGAGAAACTTGAACCACTATACAGCGATTTCCCAAGCCACTTGGAATGTATTTCTGGGTCAAAAGAGATGACTTCTGGGGATAGCTCAATGGAACAAGTAAGTTGATTTATGTATTTTACATGGAAGTACCTGTATAAAATATTTTGGGAATAATCCCATACATTTTATTGGCTTAAAAAATCTGCTTAAAGGTGATTGAATTAAAATGTTCAAATTTGTTTTTAGTTTTCCAGTGAGTTACAGCAGTGTTTACAGCACACTGAAAAAATGCATGAGTATTTGGCTCTGCTTCAAGATATGAAACCCCCTTTAGACAACCAGGAGTCTGTGGATACCAATCTAGAGGCTTTGAAGAATCAACTTAAACAGTTAGAGGTAAGAATTGTCTGCTGCTGTGTTAGTCAGCTTTCTACGACTGTAACAAATACTTGAGATAGCCAGCTTATAAAGAGAAAAGGTTTATTTGGGCTCATAGTTTTGGAGGTTCCAGTTCATGGTTGATCAGTTGGCTCTGTTGCTCTTCGGTCTGTGGTGACGCTCCACATCATGGTGGGGAGAGTATGACAGAGCAAAACCCCTAACCTCATGGCTGGGGAGCAAAGAAAGAGAGATACTTGCCTTAACACATTTTGTTCCATTGTCTCAGGTGTGGAATACCTATAAAAACTTAGAGTATTTAATGTATAATATAATTATATAATAAGAATACAATAATATTATAACAATATATACTATATATAATGTTATTATAATAATTATAACTATTAATATAATATGAGCTCTGGATTATGATTTCTAGCCTATTTCTAGCCTATGTATCTGTGTCAGTTTTATCGAAATATTCACAGAATTTCAAACTTGGAACTTGATGGGTTAAGGTAAGAACCCATAGTCCCCTTTAAGGACATGCCACTGGTGACCCGAAGACCCCCAACTAGGTTCCACCTCTTACAGTTTCCACTGCTTCCCAATAACACCGAGCTGGGACCAAATCATGGGCCTTTGAGGACATTCCAGGTCCAAACTATAGCAGCTACCTACTTCATAAATGGTATCAATTGATGTTAGATTTGGAAAGAGTAGAGCGCTTCACTTTTATGTTTGTTTGTGGTTTTCACTAAATAGTAAATCTGGGATGTATTTTTTTGCAGACATTTGAGCTTGGATTGGCTCCAATTGCTGTGATTTTAAGAAAAGATATGAAGTTGGCAGAGGAGTTCTTAAAGTCTCTTTCCAGTGACTTTCCCAGGAGACATCTTGAGGAACTGAGAGTAAGCCACCAACGTTTGCAGTCCGCCTTCACCTCCCTCAGCAATGTGTCTTCAGAAAGAATGAAACAGATTATGCTTGCAATCGACTCTGAAATGGTAGGCATAAAAATGACAAATTTTGAATAAAATTTGATTATTTAAGAATTTACTCATACGATGAAGTATTTTATTTTTAGAGTATTAAGCCCTTAAAACAGAATCGCTATTTGTATAACTTTGAACTTTGGGGGGCAGAAACAAATGAGTAACTTTATTTTCTAGTCCAAACTAGCCATTTCCCATGAAGAGTTTCTGAATAAACTTCAGTCGTTCTCAGAGTGGATAGCAGAGAAGAGCAAAGCTGTGAAGGACATTGAGACCGTGAGTGTTCAAGATCCTAAACATGGAAAGAAAAGTTTGGAGTTTCTTACGGCAAGTGTCAACATTAATATGACAAAGTACATTATAGACCCCATGGGAATATTTAATATAAGTGTTGAGAAAAAAAAGACTTCCCTAGAACTACGAAGAATTTCCTTTCTTTGTCTCTAAGAGATATTTGTTCATAGTTGATACAACTATAAAATAATCACAACTTTATAGATAGTATCCCAGTGCCTTATCAAACTTACTACCACTGACAAGTTGAGATTTGTATGTATGTGTTTGTTTATGTATTGGTCACATAAATACCTAGGAGTTATAAATTAGACATAGTCAATTAGTTACATAAATATATAACAGAATTAAGTAGTGTTTCTATCATAGATTCCCAAACTTACTGAATCACCTCCCTCTTTTCAGAAAAAAAGTGACTCAGCACCCCCAGGAAATCTCCCTTATTTAAGCAAATAAACAGAAAGATGAAGTGGCACGTTTGCTGGAAGGTGCTAGAATGAAATATATATATATATTTCATTTTAGTGCTTCACTCTTTCCAAATCTAACATTGACTTATACCATCTATGAAGTAGATAGCTGCTATAGTTTGGATCTGGAATATATATATATATTTCATTCTAGCACCTTCCTGGGTACGATATCACCTACTTTGGAAACTTATGATTTATATGTTAGTCAATTTTGGCATAAATTTTCCTTTAAATTCTTAGTTAGAACATCGCACATGGTTAGGTTCCTTGACTCAGAATCAGAGAAGTGAAATTTTGGCCCATTTAATTCATATTCCAAATTCTCCAGAGACTTGTTTATGTGTTGTCACAATTAAATGGAAGTTATAAATATTAGCAAGTAATATTTTGACATCAATGTTTCTCTTCATTGCGATAAATGTTCCCAAACTAGATCTTTGCCTTTTGTGAGAGTTATATTGTGTGTGTGTGGTGAGGGGGGGTACTTGGGAATGAACTCAGGGGTGCTCTACCACTCAGCTACATCCCTAGTCCTTTTTTTTTGCGCTTCTGGGGATTGAACCCAGGGGCGTTCTACCTCCGAGCTACACCTTCAGCCCTATTTTTTATTCTTTATTTT
>PVJS01007194.1:0-56994 GCA_004027185.1 Glis glis | reverse complement strand
GCGGAGACCGGAGGATCCGGGTTCGCGGCCAGCCTCAGCCCTCTCACTCTCTCTCTCTCCCTATCTCTCTCTCTCTCTCTCTCTCTACTTAGTGAGGCCCTCCGCAACTTCATGAGACCCGGTTTCAAAGTAAAGTATAAAAAATAGGGCCGGGGGTATAGTGCGGAGGTAGAACACCCCTGGGTTCAATCCCCAGTACCGCAAAATAAATAAATAAATAAATAAATAAAAATAAAAATTCATTTCCATATACGTATCCTTGTTTCAAAATGTTTGGCACAGTGCCTTGTATTAAGTAGGCTTTCTTTTATATTTCAAAAATGTTGCCCAAGCTTACTCAATTAATATTATATAGAGATAATCCCACATCTTAAGTAGCATGCCAACTGAATATAATTGATTTTATGCCATAATAGAAAACACTCTGTAATCCATTTACTATTTTGATTCTGAAGTTTGAGTGTTCTTATAAAGTATGGGCTTAAGAAATTTAATGTTGACCACATAAAAATATAGCAAAACCATCTACTTTATGAAAAAGTAGGGTTTGTTTTATAATAATTTGCTATGTTATATGAAATGCATTTAAGACAGGTGTGGTGGTGCATGCTTGTAATCCTAGTACTTGGGAGGCTGAGACCAGAGGATCCAGGTTCACAGCCAGCCTGAGCAACTTAGTGAGGCCCTCCGCAACTTAGTGAGACCCTGTTTCAAAATAAAAGATTAAAAAATAGGGCTGGAGGTAGAATGCCCCTGGGTTCAATCCCCAGTACCACAAAAAATGCCTTTAAATATTAGTTTATGTGACATAAATTAAAAGTGCCCCAGGGCATAGCTTATCCAACCCTTTTTATTCCACAGATGAGCAACCAAGATGCAGTGTTGGTTACAGATTTATTAGAAAATATATAGCTTGATTGTCAGAATTGAAATTTGAATCCAGGTCTGCTTATTATTCTTTCTTGCCTAGCACTTCTTTCTTTGATCTAATGTAGATTTGTCAGTTGCACCATTAAAATGATGAAACAAAATAACACGATTTTGCAGGGACAAAGACTAGATATTCAGGATGACCATAATAATTTTTCACTAACTGTTTTCAGGCACAGATAGAATTTAAGCTGAACTTCAAATATAGAACAGATTTGAATAAACCAAAGAGATTGCATGATCATTTCAGGAGTGAGAAATAATGAGTAAAAATGTGAAAGTAGACTAAGACAAAGACTTTGTGAGAGGAAGGAGAAGATGAGGTTGGAGAAGCCTGTTTACCCAGAACTCCAGGCAGGCAAATGCACAGAGGAACGTAATCATAGGAAAGTCACAAACCTACACTGCAACTTCAGCATGTAATGGCCAAAACAAAACTGAGCCATCTCATCTTTTCCATTAAATCATGAACTACATTTGAAGTACACCGAGGAAGAGCCTCACATTATTGAAAGTAAGTCTTTCATATTAATCTTTGGGTGCCAACTATTAATGTGCAGATGTTTATGGAAAATTTATAGTATAGAGCTTCATAGATCATCCAGGAATCCTTAAAGATAGACTGAAGCTCCAATAAAGTTTATGTCAGTGGAAAATAGAATATGTGAGCCACACTGCAAAAGAAACAACAGTTTTCCACAGTTGTCTAAGAGTAGATAAGGAAGAGAGGTGAAAAAAGGAGAACATAGTTCATGATTTTGTTTCAGGCTGAGGAAACCTGACACGTGTTTTCCATGGACCAAGATAGGAATGGAAGGAAGAAAATCAGGTGGAGATGAGATGCAACAGCCCAGTTTTTAACTTACCGACTTTGGGTAGAGTTTGGAACAATTCAGTACATGTGTTCAGGAACCTGAGAGAGTGGTGACAGTAGGAGAAATAGATTAAGATGATTGAGCCTGTGTAAGGAATAAGCTCTTAAAAGAGAAAAATAGAACAAAAAAGCACAGGGGGGGCAAGATACATTCTTAGCCAATACCCACAGCTAGTCTGCAGAAGAAAGAAGTGAATGAAAAACTGAAAGCCATAAATGGAGTATTTGTGGGGGGATTAAATTATGATAGTTTTAGTTCTGTAATGGGAGGACAGTAGATTCTGAACACAGGTGAAGAGATTGTCCATTATGTCTATGTACATCAATTTCAAATGCTAGTTCCCTTGTCAGGTTGTATATCTGGCCAATTTCACTTTTATATGAAAAGTAGTTATACAAAGTTTAATAAAGAAATTTGAAGGCAAATGTTACCTAGGACTAGTTCATCCTCAGAAACACAAAGTGAATTAAAATATTTCATTAGTCCATGTATGATGGCACTCACCTCTAATCTCAGTACTCAGGAAGCTGAGACAGGAGGATCTCAGGTTCAAGACTACCCTCAGCAATTTAGTAAGACTCTCAGCAACCTAGTGAGACCTTGTTTCAAAAAAAAAAAAAAGGCTGGGTGTGTAGCTCAGGGATAGAATGCCCCTGTGTTCAATTCCTAGAACAAAAAACAATCATTAAAAATAGGTTTCTAAGTAAAAGTCTCTCTAGACAACTTGTATGTTATCAAATTTGCTATGCCTGTGAAACTGTCTTTAATCAGGTTTTATGGGGAAAGTAAAATTTAAATTTATTTTCTTGTCTTTCTTAGTAGAAAAGATTACATTAATCTTGTTAAAATTCCCCAAATAAGTTAGTAAATCTAGAAGTCACTATCACTGGAGGATCTACATATAATCTTGAATGATTTGTGGGAAGGTAGGATATCCATTGTCAGAAGATGTTTAAAACTAAACTTACTAAAACTTTTCAGTATTGCCTGTAAACATTCATTGACCCAATGAATAATGACATTAACAATGACCTGAATCATTAATTGATGCTGATATATGAATTAACCTACAATTATTTTTTCTTGATTTAGGACCAATGTTGTTTGTGTGGAATATTGTTTTTTTTAAATTTTCTTTTATTTTCAAAGAGCTAATAAATCCATTCAGACTGAAAATGAGTCATAACCAACTCACTGGATAACCTTAGGGAATTCACTTTTTCTTAATTTTTGTCTTGTACAAAAGTGAGAGGACTGAAGTGGATCTAAGGACCCTTTTCTCTTTAAAAAATTAAATATTTTCCAAGTCACTAAATTGGAACAATGACGTGTTTCTTGTGAAACCATCTGCTACCTGACCATATTACATATGCCATCTCCATCTCCATATCTATATTACAAATTTATAATATTTATGTATGTATAATTTTATTATATTTTGTTATATCTATATTGTAAATTTGTAATGTGGATATGACTATAGAGATGGGATAATATTTATGATGTTATAATATCTATATTGTAAATTTGTGATATAGAGATGGGATATGAAATATGGAAACGAGCAAAGAATTAAATATAAATATTAGATTTAAGTAAAATAGATTTTCTAAAAAAGTAAATATGTGGGAACTTTAAAGACAACTATAGATATATTTCATGTGGTAAAATAAATATAAAACTTTAAAGGCCGGGCGTGGTGGCTCACGCTTGTAATCCCAGTACTTTGGGAGGCAGAGACCGGAGGATCCGGGTTCGCGGCCAACCTCAGCTCTCTCTCTCTCTTTCTCTCTCCCTGTCTCTCTCTCTCTCTCTCTACCTAGTGAGGCCCTCCGCAACTTCATGAGTCCTGGTTTCAAAATAAAGTATAAAAAAAAAATTGGGCCAGGGGTGTAGCATGGAGGTAGAATGCCCCTGGGTTCAATCCCCGGTACTGCAAAAAAAAAAAAAAAAAAAAAAACTTTAAGAACTATAAGAAGGTAAAAGTTCTGCCCTTAAGGCAGGAAAGATTTTAAGAGATAGGGAGAGAAGACAAGTTTGTTGTTTAGCTGGAAGAAAGTAATGTGTGCGTTGCATAGAACCATTATATAGAAATTTAAATGCTTCACGTAGAAAACAAGAGGTTTTCAAGCAATTTTGGAGCAATCTCTCAAACACAGGTATGTTTTGTTCTTGTGTGATTGTAGGCAACAGTACAGCAGCAAGTCTATCCCTAGCAATTCCATGTCTCACAATTCCTAGAAAGGGGCAGGACAAACCAGAGTGCATCTTTAGGCTGCCAGAGAGAGAGAGACATAAGGTTTTTCTCTGATGCAGTTGAAGAACTGTATTCTTGAGCATATTATCTATCATCCAGTAGAATTAAAAATAAATTATAAATGTTTATTTAAGTCCAATCTTAACAACTGAGTGAAAGAAAGAATAAAGTTACAATTAGATTGTCATTCCTTGACATATAAAAGGAAATTGTTCTAGAAAAAGTCCATGAAATCTTACTAAAAAGTAAAATATTCAAATCAAGATAAAATGGTACTTATCAATGTGTCAGATTACCAACATTTCTAAAAAAACACTGAAAATGTTGACAATATGTAGAGAAATGGGGGCTGACATACATTGTTGAAAGACTAAAACACCACAAATCCTGGTTAGGGGGCAATTCGGCAGAAACTCACAAAATTAAAATATACATTCTCTTTAATTCAAAACTTCTGCTGCTGGGAATCTTTTTTACTAAAACACATTCACAAAGGCAAAAAGATATATTAACAATGATGTTTTTGTCATACTATGTGCAACATTGAAAAACTGAATGCAAATCCTAAAATAAGTATATGTCAAAATTTTATAATCCTGTGGATACATGAAAACTAATGAGGTTCTATATGTATGCATACAGAAAGATATTATTATATATTTTAATGGAAGAAATACATTTCCAAATTGTTATATGATGACTCATTTCAATCCCCCTATTGAATTTATTTATCTGAGTTACATAAATTAGAAAGACTAAAATGTATATATATATTATATATATATATATATATATATATATATATATATATAACTCTAACAGTAATGGGATAATTTACAATTGTCAAGTATATTTAAATTTTTTATAATGAGTATTTATAATTTGATAAAATTATTGAAAATAACAAAATATCATATCATGAATTTAATTGATAAAAAGGCAATGCTGCATTTCTAGTCCTCACTAAGAATCAGTCATATTGCACATACATCCTTAACACTAAATGTTCTGTAGAGATTAATAAGTGCCATTGCTGCATGTACTTAAACATGCAAATTAAAAACTGATCAAAATTTTTGTTTAATGCCATCTCATTTATCAATTCTCGTTTTAATTTCCTGAGCTTTGTGTGTCTTTTGAGGAAGTTTCTACCTCTGCCTATCTGTTGGATTGTTGGACCAATGCCTTCCTCTAGTAATTACGTAGTCTCTGGTCTAATTTCCAGGTCTTTAATCTATCTTAAGTTTAGTTTTGTCCAGGGAATAGGGATTTATTCCATTTTTCTACAAATGGATAACCAATTTTCCTAACACCATTTGGAGAAAACTAATGTATGTATTTGAAACTTTTGTCAAAAAACAGTTGACTGTGTGTGAATTTGTTTCTGTATCTTCTATTCTATTCCTTTGGTGTATGTGTCTGTTTTTGTGCCAGTATCATGCTATTTTTATTACTATAGCTCTGTAGTATGAATTGAAGTGAGGAATTGTGATTCCTCCTGCATGGTTTGGCTATTCTGTGTCTTTTGTTTTTCCATATGAAATTTAAGACTGTTTTTTCTACCTCTGAGAAGAATGAAATTGGCATATTCATAGGGATTGCATTGACTCTGTAGATCACTTTTGGTAGAATGGCCATTTTGATAATATTTATTCTGTCTATCCAAGAGCATGGAAGATCATTCCATCTTCTAAGATCTTCAGTTTCTTTCCTTAGTGTTTTATAATTTTCACTGTAGAGATTTTTGATCTCCTTGGTTAGATTTATTCAAAGATATTTTATTTTTTGAGGTTATTGTGAATGGAATTGTTTTCTGTATTTCTTTTTCAGTGGATTCATGGTTGGCATATAGAAAAGCTACTGATTTTTTAAGGTTGATTTTGTATCTTGCTACTTTGCTGAATGTGTTAATCATCTCTAGATGTCTTTTGGTTGTGTTTTTTGGGTTTTCTGAGTATAGGATAATGTCATCTCAAATAGAGATAATTTCAGTTCTTCTTTTCCTATTTGTATTCCTTTGATTTCTTCCTCTTGCCTTATCATTCTGCCTAGAGTCTCAAGTACTATATTAAAAAGGAGTGGTGAAAGTGGGCATCTTTGTCTTGCTCCTGATCCTCTAGAATGGGAAAAGATCTTTGCCACCTATTCCTGTGATAGAGGACTAATATCTAGAATATACAAATTACTTAAAAGACTTAACACTAAAAAATAACCCAACCAAGAAATGGGCAATTGAATTAGACACTTCATAAAAGCAGAAATATGAATGGCCAATGCATACATGAAAAAATGTTCAACACCATTCACAATCAGGGAGATGCAAATTAAAGCTATATTGAAATTCCATCTAACCCCAATTAGAATGACAATTATCAAGAAGTCAAACAACAATAAATGCTGGCGAGGATGTGATGTGGGGATATAGCAACTCTTCAACACTGTTGGTGGGATTTCAAGTTAGTGCAGCCACTATGGAGATCACTGTGGAGATTCCTCAGAAAACTGGGAATGGATCCACTATATGATCCATTCCTGGGTATCTTTCCAAAGGGACTGAATTCAGAATATTATATTAATACATGTGTATCCATATTTATAACAGCATAATTCATAATAGCCAAATTATGAGATCAACCTAGGTGTCCAGCAACAGATGAATGGATTGGACAATTATGGGATATACACACAATGTAATTCTACTCAACAATAAAGAAGAACAAAATTATGTCATTTGCAAAAAAAAAAAATGGATGGACCTAGGGAGCATTATGTTAACTGAGATTAGCTCATCACAGAAGTAAAGGGTTATATGGAATCTAGGGAGTAATTGGGATATAAGAGGACTTTGGATAATAGAGGAGAAACTCCAGTGGAGCGAGGTGGTTTTGGAGAGAGTTGGGAAGGGAGACCGAGAATAAATGAAGGAAACACATCCAGTGACATTGTATACATATTTGAGAATGCCAATGCCTATCTCAATATCTTGAATGGGGAAGGGGGGAATGGAGAGGAAGCTGAGGGAAAACTCACCAAGTGCTGTGTGTATGTTTTTTACTATAAATATGAACTACATTATGATGTGAGACTATAATGCACCAATAAATATGAAAAAACTGATAAAGTCAAGTCACTAAAAATAGGTAAATAGTTTGTATATATACCAAAGATAATTTAAAATATTAAAATCATATAAATACAGAAATATAAATCATGAGTAGCAAAGTAAATAAATCAAAACAAAATTATAGCACTATGCAACCAATATGTTATAAAAGTTAAATTGAGCTTACCTAAGGAAAAGCAGCAGCGCCATCTTGGCCGGACTGCACTGGCAGCTACTGGCATTGCGGCTTCCACAGGCTGCCAGCAGAGAAACCAGAGACCTGTTGTGAGTTCAACTGCAGATCAGCAGAGATGAAAGCAAGCAGCAGCTCACTTCACACTCAGGAGACCAAATGGCAGCGACAGTGGCTGCAGCAGCGCCATCTTAGCAGGACCTTACCGGCGGCTACCAGCATAGTGGCTTCCACACAAGACCAACAGAGATGCCAGCGACCTGCTGTGAACCCAGCAGCTGCAGAATAGCAGCAGTGAAGGTGAGTAACGACTCACTCCACACGTGACACAGACTCGAACTGCCGCATTGGCAGAAGCGGCAGTGGCGCCATCTTAGTCACACCACGCTGGCAGGCTACCGGCATTGAGGCTTCTGTGAGCCACCAACAAAGAAGCCAGGGAACTTTTCTAAAACCAGCACTGCAGAGCATCAGTGACAAAAGTGAGCAGCAGTTCAATACACTTGACAGAGTCCCCAGTGCCCAGAGGCCTGACCAGAACCTGCGGCAGCGGCTGAGCCCACCCACCACCCCAGAGATTAAGAGCAGTGCTCAACGAGACCGTAAGTCAATGAGCCGCCCCAGGAGGAGACCACCCAGCGTGGCCACAGGGACTCCCGGGGCCTGAGACTCTGAGGATTGTCCCAGTGGAGGTGGGAGTGGGGTCTGCTATGGGACGTGGTAGATGAGTGGATAAGCAGACAGTCCTTAGTGACATTTGGGTGGGACAGACTTGCAGCCCGTGGGTCACGGCACCCTTAAAGACTCCCCGGGGATCACCACTGGACATACAGATGTGGTACCTGGGGAAAAATTTGAACAAACCAGCCCTCTCTGTGGAAAGCGTGGAGTTCCATGTTTGCACAGAATCGGGTCAAAGTGACATCTGCCGCTTCTGAAGGCAAAGAGAGACACAAGCTTGGGGCCCCCTGCTGGTGACACCTACCATAGGTGTAGACAGAGAGAGACATAGGGACAGCCCAAGTAGAGACCCACATTTGCAGTGAGAGGGGCAATAGCAGCAGTGGTTGCCTGCACAGGTAGTGAAAGGCTCCAGGCAAGGGTCCCAATCATTAAAGGAGACCAAGAATTGGGCATGCAAATGGACATTATACCAAGAAAGTGAGAATAACCATTCAGTAAAGACAATTCACCTTTAAGACTCACCTAGTAGCAACTATCTACCTCCAGGATAAGAAACTATAAAGGGAGAGAGATTAGACATAGGAAACCTACAGAGTGAGAGAGAGCTACCAAAAACAACAAAGGTATAAACATAAAAAAACCTGAAATCATGAAAAGGAAGAATAGCAAAGAAACAATGAGAAAGAAACAGAACCCACCAACACAGAAGTACAAAGATTGCCAGAAGGACAACTCAGTACTTTAGTAGCAGAAATGATACAGGATTTTTGAAAATAATTCAGAGAGAGCCTGAAAGGATTGAAGGATCAAATAAACAAAGAATCTGACACCCTGAACAGGAAACAAAAAGAAGCTCTGAAGGATATAAAGGATGCAATAATTGAAATGAAGGCATCAATACAGACCATCAACAATAGACTAGACCACATGGAAAACAGAATCTCACTTTTAGAAGATGACCTCTCCAAAAATGAACACATAGTATATAAATTAGAAAAAAACAATTCGACAGCATGAATTGAACATTGAAGAGATCTCAGCCAGTCTTAAAGAGCAAACCTAAGAATAATAGGCATAGAAGAGGGAATAGAAGCTGAAACCAAAGGAATCAATAATCTATTCAGAGAAGTATTAGAAAATTTTCCAAATATAGACAAAGAGGTCAACCCACAGGTATAGGAAACATATAGGACCCCTAATAGACAAGATCAGAGAAGAGGTTCACTACAACACATAATAATCAAATTGACTACTGTAGAGGCCAAGGACAGAATCATAAAGGCAGCGAGAGTAAAAGAACGAGTAACATTCAAAGGCAAACCAATAAGAATCATTAATGACCTTCCAAACCAAGTCATGAAAGCCAGGAGGGCCTGGAGGGACATAATTCACACTCTGGAAGAAAACAACTTCCAGCCAAGATTTATCTACCCAGCAAAGATATCTATCAAATTTGATGGGGAAATAAAAACCTTCCATGCCAAATAGAAGCAAAAGAATTTTTGTCTTCCAAACCAGCACTAGAGAAAATACTCAAAGAGATTAATTACAAGGAAGAAATAATAAGGAAACACAAGAACCAGAGAAATGGTGATTTTCATCAACAAACAACTAGGCAAAGAACAAACACTACCTCAAACAGAAATTAAAACTCAAAATGTTAGGAATTAAAACCCATCTCTCAATAATCACGCTGAATATAAATGGCCTCAACTCCCCAATCAAAAGACATAAGGTGGCAAAATGGATTAAAAATCACAATCCATCTATATGCTGCCTGCAAGAAACACACCTTACAAGTAAAGATACACACAAACTAAAGGTGAAGGGATGGAGCAAGGTAATCCATGCTAACGGAACTTGAAAACAAGCAGGAGTAGCAATTATGATATCAGACAAATTAGACTTCAAACCTAAACTTATCAGAAGAGACAAAGAAGGTCATTTCTTACTGGTAAAAGGAACAATCCAGCAAGAAGATATAACAATAGTCAACATTTATGCCCCAAACATTGGTGCAAACACTTTGATAAAAGAAACTCTTTGTGACATTAAATCACACATAGATCCCAAAACAATAATTTTGGGAGATTTCAACACCCCTCTCATACCACTAGATCAATCTTCAAGACAAAAGGTCAGTAAGGATGCCTCAGACCTAAGGAACACCATAAACCAAATGGACATAGTAGACACATACAGAATATTCCACACAACTACAGCTGAATTCACATTTTTTCAGCTGCTCATGGAATCTTCTCTCAAATAGACCACATCCTAGGCCACAAAGTGAGTACTAGCAAGTTAAAAAATGTGACATAATCCCCTGCGTTTTTCAGACCATAATGGAATGAAACTAGAAATCAACTATAGGAAGACCCAGAGAAACCTCATAAACACATGGAGACTGAACACCACATTGCTGAAAAAGGAATGGGTCAGAGAAGAAATAAGGAGAGAAATTAAGAAATTCCTAGAAACAAACGAAAACAGACACAACATATCAAAATCACTGGGACACCATGAAGGCAGTATTAAGAGGAAAATTCATAGCACTGAGTACCCACATAAGAAAAACAGAAAATCACCAAATAAATAACCTAATGACATGCCTCAAAGCCGTTGAAAAACAGGAACAGTCTAACCCCAAAGCCAGTAGAAGACAGGAAATTATTAAAATCAGAGCAGAAATCAATGAAGTAGAGAATAAAAAACAATACAAAAAATCAACAAAACCAAAAGCTGGTTCCTTGAAAAAATAAACAAGATAGAAAAATCACTGGCCAACCTAACCAAAAGAAACAGAAAATCAACCCAAATTACTAAAATAAACATACACCGCATTTCATGCAAAGCCTCTAGGCCCCTATAAAAAAAAATAAGAGATGAAAAAGGTGATATTACCACCAACAGCACGGATTCCAGAGGATTATCAGAAACTACTTTGAAAAACTATACTCCAACAAAACGGAAAACCTAGAAGAAATTGACAAATTTCTAGACACGTACAACATTCCTAAGTTGAATCAAGAAGATATAGCAAATTTAAATTGACCAATAGCAATCAAAGAGATTCAAGTAGCAATAAGGAGTCTACCATCAAAGAAAAGCCCAGGTCCATATGGTTTCCCAGGTGAATTTTATAAAACCTTTATAGAAGAAGTAATCCCAATACTCCTAAATCTATTCTGTGAAACAGAAAGAAACAGGACTCTCCCAAATACATTCTATGAAGCCAACATTACATTAATACCAAAACCAAATAAAGACAGCTCAAGAAAACTACAGACCTATACCATTGATGAACTTAGATGCAAAACTTCTAAAGAAAATACTGTCAATGAGCATTCAAAATCGCATCACAAAAATCATACACCATGACCAAGTCGGGTTCATTCCAGGGATGCAAGGCTGGTTTAACATATGAAAAACAATCCATGTTATCCATCACATAAACAGAACTAAAGACAAAAATCACATGTTCATTTCAATAGATGCTGAAAAACCATTTGACAAAATCCAACACACATTCATGATAAGAACTCTGAAGAGAATCAGAATAGAAGGACCATACCTCAACATCATAAAGGCAGTATATAATAGGCCCACAGCCAACATCATACTGAATGGGGAAAAACTTCAAGAGTTCCCCTTAAAAACAGGAACAAGACAAGGATGTCCACTGTCACCACTCCTTTTCAATATAGTACATGAGATTCTAGCCAGAGCAATAAGGCAAGAGAAGGAAATCAAAGGATTACAAGTAGGAAAAGAGGAACTGAAACTATCTCTATTTGCAGATGACATGATATTATACTTAGAAGATCCAGCAAACTCAACCAAAAGGCTCATAGAACTGATCAACAAATTCAACAAAGTGTCTGGATAAAAAAATCAATCTTAAAAAATCAGAAGCTTTTCTGTATGCCAACAATAAATCCACTGAAAAAGAAATCCAGAAGACATTTCCACTCACGATATCCCCCAAAACAATAAAATACTTGGGAATAAACCTAACCAAAGAGGTAAAAGACCTCTACAAGGAAAATTTTAAGCATTGAAAAACGAAATTGAAGAAGATCTTAGAAGATGGAAAGTTCTCCCATGCTCTTGGGTAGGCAGAATAAATATCATCAAAATGGCCATTCTTCCAATAGTGATCTACAGATTCAATGCAATACCCATTAAGTGAGATTAGTCAGTCATGAAGAGTGAAAAGTCAGATGTTCTCCCTAACATGTGGAAGCTAGGGAGAATGGGACTTAGAAGGGACTCCAGACAAAGGCAAAACTTTAGATGAGCAAGAAAGGGACCTAACTGAGGGAGACAGGAGGAAGAGGGAAACACACTAATGCACATGATGTATATACACAAATTTATCAGAGTCAATCACTATGCTGAGCATGAAAAGGAGGGAAGGGGGAGGGAATAGGGTGGGATTTGAGAGATGGCTAAATGAGCAATGTGTGCATGCATGCTTCTGATACCCTGACACTCATCAAAATGTGTAACTACAATGCACCAATAAATAAATATATTAAAAAAAGTTAAATTGATAATATTTAATATTAATGTAGGTTTGCTCACAAGGAATTTTATATTCTGAGAGTAGTAATATTTTTGCATTATAGCATCATAATTTTATGAACACATATATGTTTATATCATAGCAGAAAGTAAATACTATCAGAATATTAAAGTATTTAGCTTCAAATAGTTGGAACTTAGACTGATTGTTTTCTCCGTTGAACTTTCAGTGCATCCCAACATTTTCACTTTGTTATCTATATTAATTATATAATTGAAAATAGAATTTTGAAGGTAGTATCTGTTTAAGGACTTTAGCTATAATCTTTGAAATAATCAGAAGTATTTTGACTTTTCTTTCTTTTATTTTTTCTAAGTGAACTTGGCAATAACCATGACTCAGTCAACATTCTCACCACTATAATCCAAACAACTGACTACACAACTCAGAGGAAGAAAGATTTATTTGCTCAGTTTTCAGAGATTTCAGGGATCAGTCTGTATGTGGCCAGGGTCTTCAGAACTCAGGGCTTGGTGGTGGAAAGCAGAGAGGGAGAGAGCAAGATCTCTCTGCTCTTCACATAATGGAGGTGAGAACCAAGAGTGAGAGCAAACAAGAGGTTTCAAAGACAAAAACACAATCCCTAAGACCTCACCCCAGTGACATACCTTCTCCAGCCATACCCCACTTGTAGGTTAGCACCCAGTAAATCCATTACAATAAATTTATCCACTGATGAGATTATCACCCTCCTGTCCTAATTACATCAACTCTAAACATTAATACATGAGCCCTTCAGGAGACATTCTATATCTAAACATAACAAACCACTATTACACGAAAGAGTCTTTTTCCTCATTCTCCAAAGAAGCAGGTAACATTCAATGGAATTATGTGAGACAGATACTACATAAAGATTGGCAGACTGCTTGGATCTTGGCGCGTGTCTTTTTATCCTTTGGTTACACCAAGCTGAGCTGTGATAAATCACCACTCTTGCTCCTAATATGCAATATGTAATGTTAATAATCCTTTTCAATTGACATTTTTCTAAAAGATGCAGGCTAATCTATATCATAGGGCTTTAAGATGAGATAATGAAAAGAAAGTATATACCTCAATCTCACCTTAAGCCTTCTTGTCTTTCGAGGACATGTCAACAAAGAGAATAATAGTCTATCATAGAAAGTATTGAAGGATATTTTCAATAAGACCTAGGGTCTAGGACAATAGTCCAGTGTGCATAAATGTCTTTTTACTGAATTTTTCATTTCTCTTTTTCCTCTCTTCCTCTTTCCTTGTACATAAACACAACGTGTTAGAGAATGATAAAGCTGAAAGAGATATTAGATACTCTAGTCTGATTTCAGAGTAATAATCCTTGAGCACTTGTGTTCTGTCCAGCTGCCTCAAGGAAACCAAGGGCCGTGGAAGAATGTTGAATGAGTGGACAATGGAGCTTCTGTAGTTCTTATTTAAATAACAATAATTCAAGTTCATTATCATACATTGTAGATTCTGCTACTTTTAATACTTCTAAATTATTCACTAAGTACAGAAACCTCAATTACATAATGAAGACTATAAGGCAATACCAGAGACAGGACAATAATCCAACTATTTGGATCTTTAATTCCCAATGGAAACTAGAAAGTAATGATAGTGGTAATCATTGCTTTCTGCAAGCAACCATCTGCAATTCTGGATTTTCCATGGACTTGTTGTAGCTTATGAAACACATCATGAAAAGGCAGTTAAGAAAGTAAAGAGGTATCCAGGCAGCCATAGCTGCATTATCCTAACAACAATGTGAAGGATATTATGCAGGGATGGGTTACTTTTGCTTCAACTGAGTTGTTAAATATATAGCAGAAGATAGGTTGAGCACCTCCTGGGAATTAGCATAGGGTTTTTCTATACTTGTGTTGCACAGAAGTATATAAATAATGGAAGCATGTGGTAGTTAGTTCCTACAGGACTGCCAAAATCTGAGCAAAAAATTCAACCTGGACATATCGAGTCAGCAGATCTGATCTATTATCTGGCTTTAAGGAAAACAAGGTGAGACTTGATCAGGAAATTCTATAGATAAAACTATGAAATCTGGTACTGTGGGTTATTCTCTGTCCTCTTCTGTCTCCCTGTCAGTAATAAGGAGGAGATCGATTTCTAAAATGTTTAGTTCTTTCATACTTGGTTTTGTTATCTGGGCATGCTACATTTGCATTTTTGTTTAAAATTGATATCACCTGGAAAGAGAGAGGGGCCAAAATGAAAGAAAATTAGCAATTGCCCTAGAGTTATGATATCCAGTCTTTGTATTATTATTTATAAAAAATACTGTCTCAGCCAAGTGTGGTGGCACATGCTTGTAATCCCAGTACTTGGGAGGGTGAGATTGGAAAATCCAGGTTTGAGACCAGCCTCAGCAACTTAGCAAGACCCTGTTTCAACATAAAAAATGAAAAGGGCTCGGGGGACATGTAGCCCAGAGGTAGAATGCCCCTGAGATCAATAAAATAAATAAAATATAATAAAAAATATTATATCAACTATTACATGAACACATGTCTTATGTAACAGATGCCCTTTTCAAAATTATTTCAAATACTTGCTTTAACTGCAGCACAGAACCCTAGCTAAGATTGAGTTCTATAAGTCTTTTGAAAGCTGAACTTCTAAGTCCATAAAAATATGATTTCTTTTTAGGGAAACATGTAAGACATGATATTGAATACATCTTCCTCAAAACATCACAATTTTTCCCAACTTTTAGGTATAAAATATATTTTTAGACTTTTATTGGTGCATTGTAATTACACTTCAGCCAGTCTCAGAAAGTCAAGGGTTGAATGCTTTCCCTCATATGTGGAAGCTAGCAAGAAAATAGGAAACAAAAGGGACATTAGATAATTGAGGAGAGAGACCAGTAGAACAGTAGAAAGGGATAGGCAGAGGGAGATGGGGAGGGGGAAGAAAGAATTGGTGAAAGAAACAGTTCAAATTATGCTATGCACATATATTATGGAGGGATAAGTACTGATATCACTGTTTGTTACACACAGGGAGGGAGTTTGGGGGTGAGACCTGTAAAGAAACATACCGAGATTTGCGTGAATGTTTGTTTGTATGACATTGAACCTCACTTTGGAAAAAAAAGATGCCTTTGATGAGCCTAGAGGAGTTCTAAAACATCTTTTAATATATGAGATTTCTTCATCCAAGCTTAAGCCTGGGCAGTTAAGTCACAACAGGAGGGGAAGAAAGCCACCATGTAGACAGAGCTTCCTCAGATTCATAAGGATAAGTTCAAACACGGCATGATGCTGGCATTAGTCAACATGTATTGGCCAGGCACACTTATTCCCTCCTTCTCACAGAAGACTTCATATTTTGTTCCTTTACTTCAGTCTGTCTTCTCACACCTCCTCCCCAAATCTCACTCTCAGCTGACGATTCCACTTCCTATTTCACTGAGAAAACTAAAGCAACATGAAGAAAACTTCCACAGCTCCCACCCACCTACTGGCATCTGTACCCGTATCTTCCATCTTCCCGACTGATGCTTTCAATAAATAGCTGCAGTCCCATTGGGGCCATCTCTTTATCTTATGTGATAGTTTCCATCCCTCTTGCTCTAGCATTCCCCCGTCTCTCTCCTTACATCCCAGACCAACTTCACCTGTATTTTTTTTTTTATCTGAGTTGATAGAGAAAATCTTAGAACCAAAAATCTTGACTTCTCCCTTACATAACCCACATCCAATTCATTTTCAAAATATGTCCTGTGTTTAATCTTGGCTTGTCACTACCAGCAACACCACCCATTACAGGTCTCCTACATTACCCAATATGTTTAGGAATGGGTAGATATAAACCAAATGGTTTTAAAATGAAAGCCATCCATTATGACCCCTTTACTTAAAATCTCTCATTCAATAAGTGTCCATTGACTCAAAGTAAAAGACGAAGTCATTCTAATCATTACATGTGAACAAGGCCTGCAATGCCTGAGGTAATATTGCTTGCTATTGTAGATATTAAACATAATTATTTTAGGGTGCAGTTTTTCATGCTCCTCATGTTTCTCTGTGAAACCAATTCCAGAGGGTACACTCCTGAACTTTTTCCTTGGGAGAAAATATCTAGGTTTCTGTTTTATCTGATGTGTTCATTTGGAAAGCAAAGAGGCTTGGAGGCTTGGATTAACAACTTCTTTCCTCTCCATTTTGTTCTGTTCTCTTTCCTGCCATTGGGGTATTGGTAACCACTCCTGTGTGGGTGCCCTGGGATTTCCTGGCTGTGTCAGTAACTGGGAGAAGAGTAGGTCTCAGATTCAGAATCAAGAGAAGAAAATAGGGCAAAATCATTGGACCATATGTTTTAAGTTCAATTCTTCTAGGTGTCATCACTTACACAAGTAGCTTTTTAATCACCATCTCATTGTTTAGCATTCTGTTTCTCAGTTGTTCAGAATCTAGACAGGAAAGGGCCAGATGTCATTTACTAAGTCTATCAAAATTCTCACATGTTTAAGGATTGAGATACTAGTTCCTAAGCTCCTTATTTTCACAGGTATAGTCTGTAGGCAAGGATGCAATGGCAAAAATGGGGCTCTGGTAGTCAGAGGATTTTGCCTTTTAATAACACATTTGTTATTTATCAATTTATGTCATGCCAAGTCAAGTTACTTAACTTCTCTCAGTCTCCTTTCCAGATCTATTCAATACCACAGATACTGACTCATTGCACTGTTGTGGGGCTAAAACAACTTACATACAAGGAGAGCCTAGCAGGAAACCTGGTACAAATGTAGACTCAGGAAGAATTATTGCCTTTCCCTTTGTATCAATAATCCACTGAATGCATGACTGAAATCAATGAGAAATTTTTTTTTACAGACTATAAAAATTTTGAGTGGTAGAAACAACATTTTGCAGGAAATGACCAGTCTTTTATTTGGAAGGAAAAGCAAAATAAATTAGCTTCTTTTGAAACTGAAATAGACAAGTGAAAAATAAAAGACATCAGTAAATCTGTCCAAATTGTCTACAGTAGCTGATGTGGGTGGATTGAGGACCCTTGATTCATCCAGCATTCTGCTTGAATTCTTTATAAATGCAAGTGCGTATGGCTCCTACATGGATGTCCTTAATCCTTATATGACAGGCCCAGAAGTGTTTGTGTTGGAACAGTGACACTCACTGGTTATTTCTGATATTGATGGAAAGGCTCACTGCTTATAAATAAAAATCCCATCATTCACGATAATCATCATAGATATCATCAAGGCAAAGGGGGGATAAAAGGAAATGTTGAAATACTACAGGGTAAAAAGAAGTTCACACACATGCACCTCTGGAATAGTCAATGCAACTGTTTTTTTGGTCAGAAAAGAGGATGATGTAAATAGCAATCACTATCTTTAAATTGTAGCAAGTAGCTACAAGCAGTGGTACATGACTGTAATCTAGCAGCTCAGTAAGCTGAGGCAGGGAGATTGCAAATTCAAGGTCAGCCTGAGCAACTTAGTGAGGCCCTATCTCAAAATAAAAATTGAAAATTGCTGGGGATATAGCTCAGTGGTACAGAACCCCTGGGTTCAACACCCAGTATTAAAACAAAACAAACAAAAAAATCTGTAGGAAGTAATTGGAAGTTATTTTATAAATTATCTCTTAACCTTGCAAATATTTGAATCTACATAATTTTAAGGGTATCCGAATAAAAATAAAGGGTCTTAGGGATGGCTCCTTATTTCTATAAGAAACCCAAATGAATTTTTGATCAATCATTACTTTGGATAGCTTTAGAGAGTATTTATGCACAGCATAAATTTATGCATAGCATAGATTGTAGATTATTTCTAAAAGTATTCCAGTTTCAAATCCCTGATACTCAAGAGCTCAGAGCAAACCTGGATTTATGTGGCATGGAAGCTAATAATATTTCTCATTGTTAAATCTGGCTCCTTTACTTATATACAGATTATAAAAACCTCTTTTAATTGTTAAGGCCCTGTAATTTTCAGGAATGTGAGTGCTTTTCAAACTATTGCCTTTGCTGTCATTCATAAGTGACCATTACTGCAGGGAGATCTAACAGAAGCATCTACAACTTCTTACCTATAAAATGACTTCCTATCACCCAATATAAAATAGTAAGAATGACTGATTCCATTTATTCTCATAATCCCTAGTCTCAGTAAAGACTTCAAATCTCATAGTAAAATGAACCTCAAGTTTATAGAGTTAATAAATCTGTATAACTGGGAGAACCTTATCCTGAGATCATAACTTTTTCTTTTCCTTTTAAACTGGTAAAGATGAGGCATGATTTGAGTGTCAATTGTTTAAATATGTTTGTGGAGGCCCAGAAGAAATACAGGTAGGCAGTGAAGACATGACCCTCCACAGCTGCAGATGTGCGCACATCTTACAGAGTCACAGATGTGTATATACTTATGTAAGTATGAGGACACAAAGTATAACACACATACCCAAGTCAAGCTGACATGAATATGTGACATTTTGCCCAGAAGCCTACATACGGGACTGGTCTGTGAATAAAGTTGCTGTTTGTTCTCCTTTAGGTGGTGACTCCACGCATGTTCTCTCTGGGGATCTCACTGCTGCAACCTCCCCTGCAACTGCAGCTGACCCTGGATAGGGACCTTGACAAGTGGCATAGTCAGCAGGAGGAGGTGAGTGCCCCAAGCGCCCCTCTGGAAGAGCAGTTCCAGGAGAAACATCCCAGGTTGGAGGAGATGTGACCCCTGGACTCCCTATGATTCCTGGCAGTGGAATATCTGGTGGTATGGTCCCCACCAGAGGATCAGGACAATGTAAGTCCCCAGATGGAATGGGATGAGGTATGCTTTCAGTCAGATGAAGTTTGGAGGATTTTAGAGATACTGGAACTACAACAACTCCCCTCCCCAGTGCTGCAGTGATTTTGGGAATGGTACATTTGCCTCCTAAGCCGTAGGATGTGTCTATATCTCCCATAGCTGAGTATATCCTGGGGGTGGATGTATTAAAGGGATTGACATGGCAGGCAACTATTGGAGAATTCTGGCTACAGATGCATGTGGTAAAGACTGTTACTAGAGGACATCTCCATCATGCTCACTTTACAGCTCTTGCAAGCCACAAGGTTTGTGAATCTACAATAGTACAAGTTACCATGGAGGGCATGAGGAAATTGGACAAATGTTACTAAAGTTAGAAGAAGCAAGTGTATTTCACCTGACTCATAGCTCATTCAACTCTCCCATGTGGCCAGTGTGAAAAGTGAACATTCCTGGCACATGAAAGTAGACTATTAGGAGCTAAATAAAGTGGCACTGCCCTTGCTTGCATCAGTACCCAACATCTAAGAGCTGATGGGTTATCTGTCCAATGAACTAGGACAGTTCCATTGTGTTGTAGAGTTGGAAATGCTTTTTTATCCATTGACATCACTCTGAAAAGTCAAGAACAGTTTGCTTTTACCTGGGAAGGGCGACGATGGACCTTTTTGGTATTGCTCCAGGGCTATCTACACAATCCCACTTGTCCCATGGTCTGGTGGTATAGGACTTGGTCTCTTGGTGGAAGCTTGAGGCTGTATGATTATACCATTATGTTGTTGATATTATGCTAACCTCTGATTCTCTTACAGAGTTAGAAGCAGCTGCATGCAGTCTCCAAGCTGATTTCCAGGAATGGGGGTGGTCTGTCAATGAAGACAAGGTTCAGGGACCTAGATATTCTGTCAAATTCTTGGGAGTTGTCTGGTCACATAATATAAAGGTGATACCTGAAGTAATGATAGATAAGATATAAGCAATCCTCAGCTGGGAAAGGTCAAGCAGTTACAGACATATCTGGGTAGGAATATCCTGATTGGGTTTTTGTCACAACTATGGAAAGGGGCAGAAGTGCACTGCTCTCTTATTGAGAAACAATTAGTGCCTGCATAGGCTTCCCTCTTAGCTTGTGAACCCATTACAGGTACAGGGTCAGTGATGGTGAAGACCACCTACCCTATTGAAGGTTGGATGAGGTCCCGGACTTGAACCCCTGGACAAGGACACCCAAAGGCCCACTCTGAAAAAGTGGGACACATACTTAGAGCAACAAATATGGTTTTCTAGTTACATACTTTGCTGGGGCCAGTACAATTCCGAGTGATAGCCCCCTCAGAAACCAAAGAAGTAGGAGATGCCCCTAGTCCCTATATGGAAGGGAAATCTTTGTTGGGGCAAGTGCATTAATGAGTGACAATCTACCTTACAACGCATGAAAGTGGGATATGCCCCAAGTCCCTATCAGGGAGGGAAAACCCCAATATTCATGGAAGTGTGGTATTGGAACCCACAGAAATGGGAGGTGCCCCAATTCCCTATGAGGAAGGGAAAGCCCACAGAAGTGGGAGATGCTCCAAGTCCCTGTGAGGAATGGAAAGCCCACATAAGTGGGAGATGCCCCAAGTCCATATGAGGAAGGGAGACCCCTATACCTGCAGAAGCATGATATACTAATGGCTTCTGTCATGGGCAGCCACTCACATGGGCGGCTGTAGCTTTATAGCTGGCCACAGAAACCTTTGGATATGAGACAAGTGATGGATGCTCTAGCCAATCGCCTGAACTCCAGGCAGTCTGGTTAGTTCTCATAAAGGAGATGGTGCCCTTGCATGTCTGTACAGATAGCTGGGCAGTCTACTGAGGGCTAACCTTGTGGCTGCCCTGATGGGCAGCACAGACTGATTGGGCAGCACCCATTTTGGGGCAAAGATATGTGTGAGGACCTATGGAAACAGGGTCTCTAGGAAGGAGCTGTTATATATCATGTTCTGGGGCACAGGCCTTGGCAGGTCCCCAGTAATAATGCTGCTGATGCTTTAGCAAAATTTCATGCTTGGACTATCCCCAGAGCCCTTGTCAATAGCACCATGGTTACATAAGAAGCTAGGACATGTAGGTGCCTCCACCATGGGACATATAACCCAGTGGTGTGGATTACCTCTTATCTGTGATCAAGTGCAAGATGCTGTACTGCGGTGTCCTTGGTGTACAGAACATCATCCACAGAGACATAGCATTCCTATTACATGTTCCCCAAGGTACTCAACCTTTCCAGGAATGGCAGGTTGACTCTATTGGCTCACTGCTGATGGATCTGGTGCTCAGGTATATTCTGAAGGCTATGGCCAAGGGTTTGAGTTTTGCATACTCCATAGTGCAGACTGACCAGTGACATACTGTAACCACCCTTGAACAGTTGTCACCAGTCTATGGTCAGTCCTTGGTAGTAGCAAGTAATAGAGGTACTCATTTTACCAGCCAACAGGTACAGACCAGGGCTAAGGACAATATTCATTGGCAGTTACATGTTCCCTACCAGCCCCAAGCAGCCAGAATGATTGAACACTTTAATGGATTCTTGAAAGAGAAGCTGAAGGCCTTGGACCCCCATTGGAAGAGGTGGCAGGCATAAGTGCCCGTGGTAGTGTGGATTTTAAATGAGAAAACTCACTGCACTGGGCAGGGTCCCTTAAAGTAGTAGCAGTAATGCCCTGTACTTTGAAGGTGACAGGAAGCTCTAAGGAACCCTGGCTGTGACAAGAGATGAGAGGGTGCTCTCTTACTTCTTGCACTCAAACCCTTGACCTTGTGGTGGCAAGATGTATTGGAGTGGCCCTGGTGTGTGCAGGTATCTCAGGAGCCATGGGTTCTACTCCTGGAGCCATGGGGCCTGGGACAGAAGGCCCAGTTACAACTGGACACTTGGATAATTGCCTGGCCCTGACTGGTATGGGCTTTCCCCATGGGTGGAAGGCACATCTTTGAAAGGTACACAGGTCATAAGACTATGGTCTATTCCCTTGTATTCCATTGAAGATGCTCCTAACCCTTTGCTTCCTACTCAGGGTGCTTTGGTGTGATACCATCGCCCTACGGTGGCTGCTATTCTGGGCACTGTTCTCTTGCAAGGTGATCATATTGCCTGCATCCTCCCAGAAGGGAAGGACTTACCTATGATGGTCTTTCTCTCTCTCTGCCCTGCCCTACCATCTAGTTTAAGAGCAGAGAATTGCCTGCTTTCCTCAGCACACACCTTTGCAAGACTGTACAACACTTCCCATTGCTGAGTCTGCACTGAGCTACCACAGGAAGCAGCCAAAGTTCTCCCATGGTGAATCACCCCTGCTACTGTGACTGGACGACCTTATGAACCTGGTACCACAGCAGCCCAGAATGGGATGAATAACGCCATGTAAAAGAGGACTTGTTGCTCTGAGACCATAATTACAGCCCTACCTTATTGGGATATGCTATAGAAAATGAGTGGAGCTGGTTAATGGGGGAACATATAGAGCTTGTAAGCATAGCATCTTTTTTATAGAACAGGTGAACCAGTCTGTGATCAATCAAATCACTGCATGGTTGATCCAAGAACTATGTCCTTGTTTGTTCCAGGTGGTGGTACTACTGATGTAGAATTACAGGTAGAAGTCTTAGCCTAACATGTTGTAAAAGCTTTAAATACATCCCTATGGAATCTTTCCCTTTTAGCTGATGAAACCACCCAGATGTAGAAGGTAGTTTTGCAGAATAGAATGGTGTTAGATACGCCCACTGCTGCCCAGGGTGGAACATGTGCTGTATACATCATCCCAGACCACCAGCAGCAGGTACAGCAAACCTTAGTGGAGATGGACATGGGGGTACAGGCTTTTCAGGCCTTCTAGTAGGACCTGCTTACAAACTGGTGAAACTCACTGGACTCCTTCTGGAGACGGGTATTGACTATCCTCACCTGTGTGTGGCTGAAGGACTAGTATTCACTTGTTGTACTCTCTACTGCTGTTGCAGTCTTTGTGCCCAATGTAGTGCTCTCTGAGTCAAGTCATGCATTACCACTCTGTAGGGGGTGAAGTGTGGGGACACAGAGGAAGTACAGGTCGGTGGTGAAGACATGACCCTACACAGCTGCAGGTGTGTATATAGTTATGCAAGTATGACTAGGCAAAGTGTAATACATATGCACATATCACACTGATGTGAATGTGTGTTATTTTGCCTGGAACCTTATAGAAGGGTAGGGTCCATGAATAAAGTTGTTGCTTGTTCTCCTCCAGATGGTGACTCTATGTGTGTTCTTGATGAGGAGCTTACTGCCCAAACCACCCCTGCAACTGCAGCTGGCCCACGATAGGGCCCCTGACAATGTTGCTCAATATCAGGCCTCCTCAAAGCATTTAAAGGAAGGATCAACTAATCTATGGTAAGGAAAAGCCATAAAATCTTGTGTAGACATTTTCTCATTTCTTATTTTAGAAATGGTAACATTGTGGGACTCATAAAGAAATTACTAACTTGCCCAAGGCAGTATGATTTTAATAAATTCATTCATGTAATTACAACACCAAGAATATTGTCTGTGTGTTTGGAGGGGGGGAGACTGGGGATTGAACTCAGGGGCATTCTACCTCTGAGCTACACCCCCAGCCCTTTTTATTTATTTATTTTTTTGTGAAACAGGGCCTCCCTAGGTTTCTGAGAGTCTTGCTATGTTGCTGAGGCTTTCTTTGAACCTGTCATCCTCCTGTCTCAGCCTCCGAAGTACTGGCATTACAGGTATGCGCCACGACTCTAGGCCCCAACAACATTTTTATATATACATCACTGCATGTAAGATCATTTGGCCACATGGGACAAAACAACCTTGATACCCACTGCCAATTTATTACAGACACTATTAAACTGATTTGTCTTCATTTCTTTATTTAAAAAAGGAAAGCCATAATCTGGCAATAAATAGCAGTGGCAGCAACTGTGTTTATGTCAATTGTTTCAGCCATCTACTTTCCAGTTAGCATGGAGTGTGCCAATTGCAAGAGAATCTCCAGGCTTATGAATAAAAGCAGTATGACCTCGAGAGAGCCAGCTTAAGAGAGACAATCCATGCAGAACATAAAAGGCGGAAGCATGTTTGGAGGTGGTGTCCAGGAGGAATTTGCTTAAAATGTCTGTTAGGGTCTGTTTTCTCAGATTTATTTCTAAGCAATAGTATCTGCAAGAACAAATCCCAGAGATATGTTAAAAGGCATCTTTATATCTTTCAATTTTATCTGACATGATATGTTCTATTTCACATCTGGACTTTTCATAGTAATGTGTAACTTGTAATTGCCTTTTATGAAAACATCAATAACTGTTTTGCTACATAACTTCAAACATTATAAAGCTTACTTTAGTGTGTTTTATTATCCATATTACTCTCTATGAATCTTTGACCCAAAGGATTATGTGTTTTACTAAGTAAAAACAAAGCAAACAATATGTTAGACAAATAACAGAAGCGGAAGGCTGTCAGTTGATGACACCCGTAATCATTGCCCCAGAATTGTTTCCATCTCAAAGAATATGGCAAAAAAAAGGGAAATCAAAAGTCTAAAATATTTTTAAAATTTCAGAGTACAATGATAAATGAAACTATGGTAAGTCATATACAATCTTTCTCAGTGACAGGAAAGGGTATTGCATACATGGTAGGATCAGAGACAAAGGGATATAAATCTTGGTTTTGTTGACTTTGCTTCATGATCCTACAAAACTTGTTTAATCCCACCAAGCTTGGTTTTCTTGCTTGGAAACTTGCAATGATAAATGCAATAGTAATGACAATCATAATATCTAAAATCATGTTGTCATTTGAGTTAGCCATTTCACAATGTATTTCAGAACAAGCTGTATATGATACATATGCATATTTTTATTCATAAAAACATAAATACATAATAAATTAAAATAAGATCATGCTATTGTGAGGATGTAGTAATATTATTATAAATATTGTGACTATTTAGTGTTTTCTGTTATATAAAACACCACAGCAGTGACTAGTTCAGATAAATACTATATGCACAGAGGCTCCAGGCTAATTGGGTGACTATCAGTTTTATAAAATTTACATGGAAAATATGATCAGAGTACTGACGCAATTAACAAGTTTTCAGAATAGTTTCTGACCCCCCAAGGAAATGTTATAAGCTACAATTTTCCAAAAATTGGACAACAGTCCCTTAAACACAGCATATTTGCAAGGGCCCACTTCACAGTCTTACTCATTCAGCTCCCACTAATGGTCTCTTTTCTGACTAAAAAATGCACCATCATCCTGCAGCTTCATCCAACATAAACACAGAGCTTTCCATTGAAGTGAAATAAAAAATTTGACAACATGATAAGGGGAAAGAATATGTCATTTGATGAGTTATTGAATCACTTTTTTATTAAATCACTACTTTTCTTACCTATAAATTGGTATTTTAATGCCAATCTCACAAAAGTGTTCAGATATGACATTTAATCAAGAAAGCGTATGTAGGGCACATGGACATCTTAAGTAGATGCTCTGGAAAGTTTAATTGCCTTTTCGATCCTCTGGTTCATTTCCTTCATCTGTACAATGATGAGTTTGCTCAGGTAATCTTCAAAGCCTCTTTTAGTGTGAACACTTCTATGCCCATCTATTTCCATAAAGTGATCTTTGCTGTTTTATGCATTTGTTCTATGTATTACAAAATGAAACAGCAAATCAAGAACAACTATAGCAACAAAATCATAAATGAAAATCTTGGATTTACTCCATATTAAAGCTGCTTCTTGTTAGAGTCAAAAACTACAGAGATGGTTTCAGTAGGATTCAGTTACTGGGAATGACAACCACATTGTAAAAGATCATTCAGAATTAAAAGTGCTCATTGAAATGGCAGGGTGAGAGAGTTTCAAAGCAGTAGTGGCCATGCTTGCTTTTCTATTTTCTTTTTCAGAAATCCTTTGAAAAAATTGGCATTTTTTGTAGACACAACGTGTCCTTTTATTTCATTAAGTTTGTTTATTTTAGGACATGAGGCAGAAACTAACTAGAATGGTTGGAGCAATGGCTTGTGCCGGTAGAAGAATTATTTGTCTTTTACAACATCTTTTTAAAATATGCATTTAATGGAAATCATTAGGGAGTTTGGGTTAAAGTTACGATAACTCAGAGTTATTCCCTTAATTTAAAAATGCCAGATGGGTTTTCCAAGAGCAATTTTTAGTCTAAAACTATGTAATATTTATGAGTATGAAGTATCCAATGCTTAAGGTAGAATGAAAAACCAGAAAAGTATTTTAAACTGGGTGGGGTGGCACAGTCCTGTAATTCCAGTACTTGGAAAGCTGAGAGGAGAGGATAACAGATTTGAGGCCAGCTTTGACAATTTAGTGAGACCCCATTTTAAAATAAATAAATAAATAAATAAATAAATAAATAAATAAATAGATAGATAGGGCTGGGGGTATAGCTTGGAGGTAGAATGACCTTGGGCTCCATTAACAGTACCAAAAATAAATAAATAAGTAAGGTATTTTAACATTTAATAAAATTATCAAACTCTTTTTTTATGTGTAGTACCAGGGATTGAACCCAGGGGTCCTCAACCTCTGAGCTACTCTCCAGCCCTATTTTTTATTCTTTATTTTGAAACAGGGTCTCACTAAGTTGCAGAGGGCCGCACTAAGTAGCTGCGGCTGGCTGCAAACCTGTGATCCTCCTGTTATAGTCTCCCAAGTACTGGTATTACAAGCGTGTGCTACTATGCCTGGCTTCAAATTCTTTGATATCTTACTCATTGTTCCACTAGGAAAGAATATTTTTATTTGCTTTATATTTCAAATAATATAATTATTCTACATATACAAAACATAGTATACTCTTCATTGATGAATTTATGAACTAAAAATTAAAAGTTAGCCTTGAGTACCTTGCTGTGTTCTAAACATTGTGCTTAGTGCTTAGGAGAAAATTTCAAGACAAAATGTTTATCCCTGGATTTCAGATATTTGTGCAAATTAGTCATTGACCTATAGTAAAGCAAGAGCCCCTTCTAAATCAGGCATTAGAGCCCAGGGAGTGACAAAGGGAGGAGCGATCATTCTGCTTAGACCGGAGGGGATTTTGGAAACAGTGACTCCAGAGCATGTACAGTCTTCTGCCATGGCTGGATTGAGAAGGGATTGAGTCTTGAATAATAGAGTTTCCAGAATCATTAGCTGTGAGGAGAGAATTTTAGAGCACTCAAAGATTTTAGGACATGAATACAGGAAATAAACTGGAGTATTTGGGGAAATGTTGGTAATTCATATATATGAATAGAAATTGGTGGAGGGTTGCAGAGGAGAGGGGTAAGGCTAGAAAGCATAGAGAGGCCACATTACATAGGTCTTACCCTGCTTTCCTATGGAAGGGCTCATACCCATGTATCCTCAAAGGGTAAGTAGTTGCCTGACTTCTAGCAGCTTTGAAGCAGAGAACTCTTCTGTAGATGTAGTTTTGGTGCTTTAAGCTGAATAATCATGGGGGTAGTCACTTCACTTATCTGTTTTATTTTCCTGATCTGTGAAATTAGGGTAATGGTACCTTGTTATGGGGAGGAGAGGAACCCAGCTATGCACAGGACAGGGCAATTTATAGTTTGTTGCTTCGTATATAATGGGCGATTGTTTTATTATTCAAGTGGACTTTAGGTTAGTGCATTGAAAACTAAATCATAAAATCCAACTTCCTAAATAGCCAATTAACTGCAAATCAGTTAATGAAAAATCAGCTCAATGGCCAATTTTCTACATTTTCCAAACTGTGTCTCTTTTATTTAAAGAGTGCTCTTATATTCTCATTAAGTACCATGACTTTAACAGTTTTTGAAGGGTTCTGTGAAGTTCTAATAGGCTGTTTTTAATTGTATCTTCATAAGCAGAATTTTATAGAAAGTTTTTTGAAAGCTGAAAATGGAAGTAGTATTCAGTATTCATTTAGTGTGACATGGATGTTGAGTGTGTCATCAATATCATTTAAATATATACACAAAGTAAAAATCAGTAACTGAATTTTAGAATAAGATCACTTTTACAAGTCTGATAGGAATTCAGTATAAATTCAGCTATTTGTCAAAACTAATCTTTTGGGGAATTAACCTACTTCCTGAGTCAGGTGTGGTGGAACATGCCTGTAATCCCAGTACTTGGAAGGCTGCAACAGCAGGATCACAGGCTCAAGACCTGCCTCAGCAACCTGCCCTCAGAAACTTAATGAGACCCTGTTTCAAAAGTAAAAAATAAAAAGGACTGGGGGTGTAGCTTAGAAATGGAATGACCCTGGGTTCAATCCCCATCACAAACAACAACAACAACAACAAAAACAAACAAACCTGCTTCCTCTAGAATGAAAGGGAGGTGTAATATAGCAAAGAATATTAGAAGATTTGGGTGCAAGTACAGATTATGTGACATAATAGCTCTATGACTTGAGAAACATTACTTGATCTAAAAGTGAAATATCAAAATTTGTATATGATCAATAAAATGAGATACCTAACTCACTCACAAAGTTACTATGAAGATAAAATATGAGCCTTAGTGGGAAGAAACCACTGTGTGCATGTGCAAGTAATCGAGTTATGCCAACACTCCTGGGGTACTCTTGTGAGCACAATGGGTTATTTCAAGTGTGTGTGTGGAAGACGTAAGCCCACTGAAAAAGATTCATAGGATGTGGGCTAGCACTCTACACTTAGCAACTGCATGACTTTGGAAAATTCATTTCAGCTCTCTGACCTGTAATTTTAGAACTAAAGCTAATAATGTATATGACAATCTATATCTTAACAATTCACAGAAAGGTGACACCGTCTCCAGGATCACATGCTTAGAACTTACAAAAAAAATCTCACTTTTACTATTTTCTACTTAAGGATCTTTTTGTGCTTTCTGAACAACCAGTCTCTCAAGTGTCAGCCAGCCATGAGGGCAACTCCCACCCCTTTTTCTTAAGGGCAGGTTAGGATGAAATAGGTTGGTGGCCTCCACCTCAAAGTTCAGTGGCCCATTGTGGGTGGGGGCCGCAAGGCCAGCTTGTTCTCAGGCCTCCTTGTTCTCCTCATGGGCTCTTGACCTTCTGGCCCTGTGGACTCTCAGGCTCTCCATGGGAAGGAGTGTGAAATGTCTGCCTTCAGAAACATTTAATATTACTACACAAGACTACTGACTGCTGTGTGGACAGCCATGGTATACACAGAAGAGAAAGTGAAAGAGAAGCTACTCTACAGAGAATCCTTATAAGACTCTTTGGAGGCTAGCATTCTCTTCTTTTTGACACAATTCTGCCTTGGTTTTGAGAGCCAGGAGGAGAGTAACTTGGACTTTACAATTTAAGGAAAAGAAGAATGAGTATCCACCCATTCTCTGCCATTAAGCACTTATTTGGTGTTCTCATTTGTTAAGTGGTTCCCAGCAAGTTTATTGAAAAACTGTTACAATAGCGACGACGATGAACAAAGACTCTGGATTTATCATGGATTTAAATCAGCCTGGGCTGGGATTTTGGTTTCACCAAATTATTGACCTGTGCCTTTAAGTGGCTCAGTGCTCTGTGCCTGTGTCTCTTCACGTATAAATGGATGGAGTAATAAAGATGATTATCAGTTATTCAGTAGCACATGGTTAAGATTATGGATTCTGAAATCGGAATACCTGGGTTCAGTGCCTGATTCTGCTGCGTACTGACTGTGTGACCTTGGAGGAATTTCTGGACCTCTCGGTGTTTCAGTTCCTTTATCTGTAGAATGGAGACGCTAACCTGCCTTCCTTTGGGTTGTGATAAACAGTATATAAGTCAATCAACTTAGTGAGATACTGTGCACAGGTTCTTTAAATAAAGCATGTAGAACACTGCTTGACATGTTGTAAGCGTTCAGTAAAGGTTAGTTACCATTACTCGGAGGGTTAAATTAAGTATTCAAGCTCACGGCTTATTTATAAATTGTGTGTTAGGTAGTGTGCTAGGTAAATGCAATAATGTTCAGGACAGACTGGCCTCTTCCCTGCTGGTGCATATAGTCTAATCTAGTGGCGTGTATTAGTCACTCCATAAGTTCTGTTTCTTTCTGCCTTAGAGTTGTTGAGTTGACATATAAGCATCTTAAATACCCATGGTCTTAACTGTACCTATGATGGCTAACAGCACAATGATCAGGTGGGTAAAGTCATTGTGTTCATGCTCATTTATCAAACTTTGATGGTTTATAAACTTCTTCCTGCTAAAAATCTGTTTATTGGTGTAAGCTTCATGAAAAAATAATTTTAGCAGAGAGTACTTAGCAGGTTCTGATGCAAAGCTCACAACTCTAAAAAGATGGGTTGTGGCTATTTCCTGTTCGTTTCGCTGCTCCAAGGGCTTCTATGTGATCCAGCAACAATAGATATTGCCACATGAACAGACAGGGCTTCTGAGCAGGGGTTTGAGAGCAGACAGCCCACCCACACTGCCCTGAGCATGGGTTTGAGAGAGGACAGCCCACCCACACGGCCTCATACTCTTGCTCCTCACAGGAGAGTGTCCACAGCAACCTCACCATCTTCTCAGAGCTTGATATACATGCAGAATCAGGCTTTGCACCAGACCTACTGAATTAAATTCTGTATTTTAAGAAAGATCCCAAGGTGATTCTTATAAATAAAGGTTTAGGAAACAATACATTCCACCAGTAATCGTCAGAGTTAGCTGTACATTGGAAACTCCTGGGAAACTTAAAAAATGACTAATGCCTGGGTTTCAATCTGAGCAATTCTGATTTAATTTTATCCCTGAGCATCTGAAATTTAAACATGTTTTCCAAATGACTTTGCTGTGCAACCAGAATTCAGAACCACTAAACTCACTCCTGACAAGTCCCAGGCTTTTATATAAACAGATAACTATGTCTTTCATGTGCTCTGAGTACAAAGCTGTTAAGATATATCAAAATACAAATCTTTCATGGTTGAGAAAGTTTTCTTCCCCAGCTTTTGTCGTCACACGATGTCTTCAGAGTCCCCTGAATTTTCCTCCACTGTGATTTTCAGGATTCAGAGCATTAAACCGGCTTATTTCCAGATGGAAGACAAGAGCTCCCCAGTAGGCTGAGCTGATGGCCATCTGTTAGGAGAGAACTGTGCCTGTTCTAAAGGTGGCATTTGCGACATCATCTGATGTCAGGCGGCAACAAATGAAATCCTGAGGGTTTTCAGAGCTTGCAACACCTGATGTGTCAGAACCCTGGAGGGAGGCAATCCCAGATTAGAAACGCATGCTTCAGGTGGACAGGTGCTCCTCTGAGGCGTCTCAGGGGCTGGCTTTGAGTGATGCCTTTATCACTTACACCTTACTGTGGGCCACTGCTGCTACCGACCCAATGCATTCCACAAGTCAGCACATGACCACGGGCAGGGACATTCCAGGGTCAACCCATCATGCACTGCATCTGAAACCCACACCTTGGATAGAATGGGAAGGATCAAATCAAGATCTATCTGTACAACGATTAACACAGCCACTGGCATCCTGCCTCCAGTAATGTGTGGTCTTATAGGAGAAAACAGACTTAGGAATCACATTTATGGAGTTACTTTTAATTGTTTTAAAATATTTATTGAATAGTCACTTAAAATAAAAATAAAGACAGCACAGTGAATAAGACAGACCCAATATAGTTTTATAAAATCTTAAGGTAATAACAATGATTTCTAGTGAATTTTTATAACATGCCTTGCTTGCTAAAATATTTTGAGATTCTTCCTCCACCGCAGTTTAAATTAGATGCTTTATTGCCAAATATGCAAATTATGAGCTTCTTTTTTTCCTCTCTCCCAAAGGTTTTTGATGAAGATTCTAGGCTCTTGTGCAAAATATTCATGTTACTTTGCAAATGATAGATAAGTGAACTTTATTACTATTAAGTTTGTGGGTGATCGATAATTGCTAACTTGGCCATAGTTATCAAAGCTCTGAAGTTAATAAAAAGTAAATTGAGTGCATTGTGGTAGCTCCCTCTGGTGGACATTCTTAGCAAGATAGTGCTAACAGACTAGCTCTACATACATAGGCCTTAATAGGATATTTAGAAAAAATCAGAACAAATATCCAAAAACAACAAAAGAGGGAGGAAGGAAGGGAAGGAAGGAAGGGAAGGAAGGAAGGAAGGAAGGGAGGAAAGAAGGAAGGAAGGAAGGAAGGAAGGAAGGAAGGAAGGGCAGTATTCAAAATGTGTATTTGTTAACACAATAAATCTAAGAAGAGGTTGACTTAGAGTCTTCCACTTTTGAATTGAGCAACCAGAAAGAAGTTAATAAAGCTCTTTAATTATCCACTTTCTCATACATGAAATGACTACAAAATACTCACTTCTCAGAGTTGCTGTACAAATTAAATGAATTCCATTTCACCCTGACTTTGCTCCACATCAGTTAGAGTGCACATCCAGGAACTGAGTTTCTCTTTCTTCACTTGGTCTCACATTCAACTCATTAGCAATCACTTTCTTCTATGCTCTGCCTCCATCTGGCTCTAATGTCTAGCCTGCACCCCCTCACCCTTATGCTGGAGAAGCCTCCATACTGTCCTCCCTGCTTCTCTCTCTCATCTTGTCTTCACAAGGGCCACATTACATAGAGAAGGCAAGAATAGCATGCTCGGACTGGGGATGTAGCTCAGTGGTAGAGCGCCTGCCTAGCATGCACAAGGCCCTGGGTTCGATCCCCTGCACCACAAAAAACAATCAAACAAAAAAAGACAGAAGGCTGAATGGAAGATACACCATATCACCCTCAGATCCAACCTTTAAATTACTTCTCGTGACACGAAGAATTCCCTGTCCCAGCCTCCAAAAGCTCAGCTTTCACACACTCACTTACCCCATAGAGCCCACAGATCTCAAGCCTTGTGACTTTGTACTAACTACACCGGTCCCCTGACTACACCTTTCTCTTCTCTCACGTGCCTGGATCTATCTCATCTTGCATGTCCTGGCTTAAGCCAGCTTTGGAGATTTCTGTTTCTAAATGTCATCTTCTACCTCTTAATTTTCCTTTTCATATTTATTTTTATGTTTAACAAACTTTAGAATTTAAGTCACCAGGTCTGTTTTTTCTTGGCTTTTTTTTTTTTTTTTTTTAGTACTGGGCATTGAACCCAAAGGCATTTTATTTCTGAACTACACCCCCAATCATTTTTATTTTTCTGAAACAGGGTTTTACTAAATTGCTGAAGGTCTCACTAAGCTGCTTGAAACAGCGATCCTCCTGTCTCAGCCTCCCAAGTTCTGGGGTTACGGACGTGTCTGAATTCTTGACCATTTGATTTCTAAGTACTCTGGGGAGTTGGTATTTTAAGACTTTATTGAATAAATAAGTAGATTCATTTTTATAAAATTACTTGGCAGGAAGCCTTTACTCTAAATGATAACCATTTTGTCTTTCCAGGAACACATGTATACTGTTAGTTCTCAGTTCTAACTAGTGATCATGAGCTACTATTCTTTCTGTTGTGCTATTTGTTGGATGATTCAGAAAATCAGCTAATGATGAACTGCAACTTCCCATGCTTGCAGGACAGATTTACAGTGGAGCCATGAAAACCAGAGGCCCGTCTTTGCCCTAGACCTTCCAAGACAAAGAAAGGGACCTAGCAGCAAAGCTCACATTGCTGTATTTTGTTTTGTTTTGTTTTGTAAGATATGGTTACACAAACTGGTATAACAGACAAGTGAATAGTGTCCATTCAAAGAGGGTTCCGGAGTAGATCCTGCACAAGAAAATGTGAAATATGAGGACATCAATTAGTTCATACATGAAAAGAATTGAAAGAAAACGTCCCATATTCAACATCAGTCTGAAAGTTTTACATGCCAATAGTAGTAAGTTGCGAAGCAAAACCAAACAAAACAAATCTGAAAGTGTTAATAGTAAGTTAATATATACCATTCACCATTTTAGAGAAGCAATGATTTGTCTTTCAACTTGTTTTCTTTCCATAGAAAATGTCACAGAAACATTTGAATGAAGATCAAAACATAAGAAAAGTAATTATAGAATTGTGATAGAAGCCCGATGTGGTGGTGCACACCTATAATTCCAGTAAGTGGGAGGCTTAGACAGGAGGGTTGCAGGTTCCAGGCCAGCCTCAAAACTTAGTGAGACCCTCAGCAACTTAACAAGACCCTGTTTCAAATTAAAAAAATAAAATTGGGCTGTGAGTGTATCTTGGAGTTAGAATGTCCCTAGGTTCAACCCCTCGTACGCCACCAAAAATTGTGATAGGCAATTATTTAAGATATATATTTTGCATTACTTTTCTTGGTTTTGTGATATTTGTGGTTTTCATAACCATTTTAAATTTATAATTTGTTTTGATTTATTTTTTCATTCACTCATTCTCTATTTGTAATATTGTATTGTTTTCTCCAAAGGTTCTCGAAGATGAAACTTGAGGCTTTATGAAGCCTGAATCTTCCCTTACGATTAGTTTAAATGATACAGAACAAGCATTGCTTTCACCTGGATACAAGGAAATATTTTCTGTTTTCAATTTGTTCCTATAGTCATGTCAATGAGCTTTTTTTAATACCACAGTATGTTAATGCTAGGGGTAATGAATTAAACATCTAAATTAAAAATGCATTATCTTGTATCTTTCCCAAAAGGAATAAATAAACATGATACAAATTTTAAAATGGAGAAAAATGAAAGAGAGAATATATTGCCAAAAGATGAATCTGAAAGTGAAATTACTATCCAGAATGCAAGTTATGTGGTCATTCTGTTTTACTAGAAAGTGGAAATTTGTCTCTGAGTTTCCTAACAACCAACAAAAGAAGACACAGAAACCAGAATCAGATAATCCACTAAAGAGAACAACCGCCCCCAAGCTTGTTTTCTCAAGAAATGCAGTTGAGATTGATTTCTAGACCTCACCTTTACTCCTTTCTCCAATAGCTGATAGAGAGGACCTCCGTCAGGATACGGACAGCATTGTCGATTATATTTTTAAGTGAAATTTTGGAAAGTGAGTTTCCAAAACTTTTGTCTAACACCCTGCAATGAAAGTTGATGGAATAATAGAAAAATCAAATTCAGGAAGAATGAGTGCTATCGAGAGTCAAAATAAATGAAACCCCAAGCCCTGCTTTACACTTCTTTTCTGCTGATATTAATTCTAAAGCAGAGACTCGCATAGATACAGAGTTACGGTTTTCCTGTTTTCTTCTTTGGTGCAGGAACATGGGAGTTGCAGTTAATCTAAAAGGTCTTAGTGTGTATGAGCCACCTGTCTTAACAGGTACCAGAGCGGAGGGGAGCTGACATCTTCCAAAGGAGAACCTGAGCTCAATGAAGATGTTTGTGTGAAGACATATCTGTTGCTCCCTAGGCATAGGTGGGCCCCAGAAAGACAAAGGGTAAGGAGATGTCTCCTCAAGCAATACTTTTAGGAACCTATGAGCATATAATCAAGTTGTTATTTATAATTCTAGGTACTCTTTTCATAAGCAAAAATATTTTATGCTCTTCCGACAAAACCCTTTGGTGAAAGCCCCGGGAATATGTTTGCTGATCCTTGCTTCCCAAGGTGAAAATTACTATCAATAATTATTCCCTATTAGATGTTTGCCAAATTTCAGCTTAGGATACTTAAAATTCTCATAATTTCTTTAAAGTAAGGGAAAGATGCACCTTTTTCTCAAGTCATCTGAGGTGGTGTTTGGTCAGAGTCTAAGCTAGTAACAGTTGAGGAGAAGGGTTCCTCCAGGCCTACCTTAGTTATTTGCTTATTTTTTTTACTTTTACTGGTGCATTATAATCATCTATCTTGACGAAGTTCAGGGTAATAAAGGCACACATGCACACAGCACTCATTTAGCCCTCCCCCAGTTCCCGCCCTATTCCCTCCCCCTTCTCTCCTTCCCGTGCTCAGCACAGTGATTGACTTTGATAAGTTGTGTATGTACATCATTTCCATTGAGGTGTTTCCCTCTTCTCCCCTCCCATCTCCCTCAGTTAGGTCCCCTTCTTCACTCAAGTAAGGTTTCTCCTTTATCTGGAGTCCCTCCTATGTCCTATTCTCCCTAGTTTTCACATATTAGGGAGAACATTTGACTTTTCACTTTTTGTGACTGACTAATCTCATTTAGCATAACGTTCTCCAGTTCCATCCATTTCCCTGCAAATGACATTATTTTGTTCTTCTTTATGGCTGAGTAAAATTCCATTGTGTATATATCCCATAGTTGTGTAATCCATTAATCTGTTGATGGACATCTCAGCTGGTTCCATAGTTTGACAATTGTGAATTGTGCAGCTATAAACATAGATATGCATGCATTACTCTGGTATTTTTGTTTCCATTCTTTTGGGTACATAATAAGGAATGGTATTGCTGGATCATATGGTAGGTTCATTCCCATTTTTTCTGAGGAACCTCCACACTGTTTTCCAAAGTGGTTGCACTAATTTGCAATCCCACCAACAATGTATTAGAGTTCCTACTTCTCCACATCCTCATCTGCATTTGTTGTTTGTTTTTAATGATTGCCATTCTAATTGGGGTTAGGTGAAATCTCAGGATAGTTTTGATTTGCATTTCTCTGATTGCTAATGATGAACATTTTTTCATACATTTATTGGCCATTTGCATTTCTTCTTTTGTGAATTGTCTATTTAGTTCACTTGCCCATTTTTGATTGTGTTATTTGTTTTTTTAAGCAGTGAATTTCTTGAGTTCTCTGTATATTCTAGATATTAGTCCTCTATCAGAGGAGTAGCTATCAAAAATCTCCCATTCTGTCAGCCCTCTCTTGAAATTCTTGATAGTTTCCTTTGCTGCACAGAAGCTCTTCAGTTTAATGCAATCCCACATATTGATCCTCATTTTAATTTCTTGTGCCTTTGGGGTCTTGTTGAGGAAGTTTTTACCCATGCCTATGTGTTGGAATGTTGGTCTTATGCCCTCTTCAAATAGCTGCAAGGACTCTAGTCTAATTTCCAGGTCTTTGATCCACCTTGAATTGTTTCTTGTGCAGGGTGAGAAAGTGGGGTTTATTTCTGTTTTTTTTTTCTGCATATGGATAACCAGTTTTGCTAACACCATTTGTTGAAGATGCTCTCTTTTTTCCAGTGTATGTTTTTGGCCCCTTTCTCAAAAATCAATTGGCTGTAAGTGTGTAGATTTGTTTCTGAGTCTTCTATTCTGCTTCATTGGTCGATGTGTCTGCTTTTGTACCAATGCCAAGCTGTTTTTATTACAGTAACTCTGTATTATAGTTTGAAGTCAGGTATTATGATGCCTCCTGCATTGTTCTTATTGCTGAGAACTACTTTGACTATTCTGGGTTTTTTTGTTGTTGTTGTTGTTCCAAATGAATTTAAGGACTGATTTTTCTATCACTATGAAGAATGACCTTGTTAATTTAATGAATATTGCATTGAATCTGTAAGTCACTTATGGAAGAATGACCATTTTGATGATATTTATTCTGCCTATCCAAGAGCATGGGAGGTCCTTCCATCTTCTAAGATCTTCTTCAATTTCTTTTTTCAATGTTTTATAATTTTCCTTTTAGAGGTCTTTACGTACTTGGTTAGGTTTATTCCTAAGTTTTTATTGTTTGGGGGGATATCGTGAATGGAAATGTTTTCTAGATTTCTTTTTCAGTGGGTTTATGGTTGGCATACAGAAAAGCTTCTGATTTTTTAAAATTGATTTTGTATTGACACATTGCTGAATATGTTGGGCAGTTCCATCTGTCACCTGTGATTAGTTTGTCCTTAGCATCTGGCAGTCCTTTCTGGTGGTTCATCTATCTTGTCCAACCTCAGCAGCAGGGTTTTAGAGGAGTCAGCTAGTCTATACAAGGGCAAATTATGTTGTATTCAGTGGTGAAGGGTGAGTAAGAAGCTGGAGTAAGGAATGCCAGAATAGGGTAAAGTAGAGAATAGAATCAAGTAGAATAAATGTTTGAGTGTAGTTAGGTAATATATAGTAAAGATTAGAGATAGTGAAAATAAAAGATAACCCTAGTAGCCAATGTAGAATATTTAGGTATAGTGATATGAAAATGATTAACATGAAGCACTGGCAGACAGGTTCACTTGGAGTCAGACAGACAAAACAGAACACAGACAATCTCTTGCATGTACACACACAAGAGGAGAGGAAGAGAAAAAGAGAAAAATAAAAAGGAACCTTAAGAATTGCTTTATTTGGAGTGAGTAAATTTTCATTATTGGCATAGAGCTGCTTTCCCTTGTGACTTCGAATGTTTCCTTGCTGGGTTTCTTTTCTTTTTTTCTCATTTGAAGCTTGCTTAGAAGAGATGTGAAGGTTGTTCAGAAGCTCTTGCTCAAGCCTGCTCCCCTGCCTGCTTTGACTCCTACTTTGCTAAAGAGGCAGATCAGGAGGAGATGCGGGGGAAGGGCTGGCCCCTGCTGGCTGCTGGGAGGAGGCCCCACTAGACTGGGGGTTGGGGTTGTGGCCCAGGGTGCTTATCCAGCATTCATTAGGGTCACAGGCTCAATCCCCCACACCATAAAAGAGAGAGAGAAAAAAAGGATGGAGAGAAAGGAGGAAATAGAGGGAAAAGCTCTCAAATGGGGTAAAAAAAAAAACCCTACAAATATTCAAGTATGGAGCCTCAGTAGAAAACAAAAACATACAGAACAATAAGACAAAGAAAAATATATATATATATAACAACAATAAAAAAGAAAAAAATCCTTGCACTTGGCCTCTGCCGTCCTCTTGGTTCTACATGGATACTTTCAGCCATTAAAGTCCACTTATTACAGTAGGTTCTAGAGCACGTTCCAAGCATTCCCACTTGCTCAGTAACCTATAGCAATGATGTCATTTTGCAGCCCCAATGCTTTGGTTACTTGCAGTGGGTGAGACCCTGACCTGGTGTCTCTCTCTGCCTATGCAGGCACCGAGTGTCGCTGTAGCCAGTCCTAGTGCAAGCGTGGGACTCCATGCTTTCCACAGAGAAGGCTGGGTTGGTCTGTAGCTTTCAGACATGGTATATTCCTGAGTTTCATGTGGGGCATGCAGCCACAGTCTGCTTATGTCCCCACCCCTCTTTTGGGGGGGGCTCTTTTCAGTTACCCCATGAGGGTTCTGTACTCATGTCTGTTGCTGGGTACACAGTGGGCCTGGAGTTGGGATGGACAGAGAGGTGGATGTGGTTCTCCTTCTCTGTTCTGTTGTGGCGGGGCTCTGTGATTCTTTGGCTGGTGATCTCAATGTCTGTAACTAGGTCTCCTGTTGCTGATTATAAGATTTTTTGGGTCTTCCAAAGGTTCCTGCTCATCTGTTAATCCGTCTGTAGCTATTGTTCTTGTGTCTCTGGTTGGCTGCTTTAATTTTTTAATTATTACCAAGGTTTCATATTGACCTCGAAATGCTACTTCAAATTTAATTATGACCAGGAAATAACTATTTCCTATTATTTCATTCATATCATTAACAGACAGCCGGGCGTGGTGGCACATGCTTATGATCCCAGTACTTGGGAGGCTGACACCAGAGGGTCCAGATTCACGGCCAGCCTCAACTACTTAGTGAGGCCCTCTGCAATTTAATGAGACCCTGTTTCAAAAATAAGAATAAAAAATAGGGCTAGAGGTGTAGCTCAGAGGTAGCATGCCCCTGGGTTCAATCCCCAGTACAGCAAAATAAAGAAATACATAAATAAACAACACAGAAATTGAGTGCCTACAATAGCAATATATACCAGATAAATTTTGAAGCTGGTATGCCTTTCATAGATGAGCTGTAGGACCTTGAACAAGTAACTTGGCCTTTCTGTATCTTTTCTCTGCAAAAATACAGATATAACATTAATTACTTCATATGGTTATAATAAGAATTGAGTCACTATATGAAAAGTACCTTGAACATTATTTGTTTGGTGCCTAGTCAAGTAATATTACCATTATGAGCCAAGAGATGGGGTAAGATGACAATAGAGACTGACATTGCTCATGTTCTTCCTGATTTTGGCAGTCACAAGGATGTGGATGTCAGATTTCTGGCTCCAGGGAGCATGAGTGACTGATGTCCCTGTTGCTGTGCTATAAAATCTCTTACCACCTTGCACAGACACCTCACCTATGCTCCCTGTCAACAGTTGAGTGTTGCCTGGATAATAAGTCAGCACCACTCCTGAGAGATAGAGAAGTCTTCTGACAGGTGACACTGATTTGAGGACAGATTAGTGGTCACCGGCATCTAGGGATGGTGAAGGGTAGAGTGTGGGTGTGACCATAAAGAGATAGCCCAAGAAAAATCTTGTGATGATCTAGTAAATAGTTATGTATTCTGATTTGAGGAGAGGTCACAAAACTCTACACATGTGATAAGATAATATTGAAGAATACATACATGTTATGCCCTGGTTTTGATATTATACTTTGGTTTTGTAAGAGATAACTACTGTGAAAGTCTGTCCTCAAAAATGGTGGAGTAAAAACCTTGAAAACTCTCTCCTTTGCAGAAGCCATGAGAAATCTGGCAAATCATCAGAATCAATTTTTTCCAGAAAACTTGAAATGAACCAAAAGATTTACTGTGATCCATGGAGAGTTTTTTTTTTTTTTCAAGAAAATGCAAGCTTTGGGGTGTTGTGACTTACTCGATTCCTGTTGCTTTCCCTCAAGCTCCATGGTGACCTTAAAATGTAATAACCCACAATCACAGTGAAAGGCAGCAGCCTCACAGCCGTTGGAGGGAGGAAGAATGAGGCTGGACCCTCATTCTCAGACAGACAATTGTCATTATTTAACCTATCATTATTTAACCATTTAGTTGATTTCTCTAAAGAAACCCACTTAAGACTATCTTGATTGGACTTGGCTTAGAGCTCTTACATTGCAAAAAGACAAATGATGTTGATTATCTTTCCATCTGGTTACTGGTTCTTCACACATCTTCTTTGGGAGAAATCAAGTTCTTTCCCTAATTTTTTAATTGGGTCATTTGTCTTTTTGTTTTTGAGTTGTAGAAGTTCTCTATACATTCTGGATATGAAATCCTTTTCAGATAAGAGGTGTGCAAAGTCGCTTTCTGTAGGACACCTAGTCATTCAAGGACATGGAAACAAAAGCAATTTGGAGGCTACGGTCTAGTAAGGCATCTGTCTGCATCTACTATTTGTGTTCCAATATTATTGCGGCTACTATCAATGTTATAAAATAATAAATCTGACCTGCCTGTAATTGTGAAATATCTTCAATTTCTCTGTTTCTGTACCTGATTTCTCTCACCACTTGAAGGGAACAAGCTGAGATGGAACCTATAGTAATAAAGTCTGAGAGACTCAGACAATGAGACTTTCATTTTCTCTCCCCTGGATTATTTTGTTGATCACCAGATGTTCCTTCTTTCCTTCCATCTCTCCCACCTTCAGCCCATGCTACATACCAAGATGCCTCTTTGCAGGAGAGTGGGACTTTCCTACTCTAGGCCTTGGTGGGTATTTGCTGATATGTAAGAACTGAGGCATGAAGGTAAGAAGGTAGAGATTTCCACATAGCAACCTCTTTTAGAAAAGGATACTAGTATGCAAACCCCAGAATACAATATACACACATGCCCATACACAGACGCGCGTGCGTGTGCGCGCACACACACACATGCACACACATGCACACACATACACACACATACACACAGTCATATTTTGGGTTCCCTTAGAAGAGGACTCTCAGACAAAATTCTAAGTGTAAGTAGATTACTTAGGAGGTACAGAGAACACTAGGTGAGAAGTCGGAAAGTAATACCAGGAAGACAATAATGAAAAATATATTAACCAGAAACTTACTACTCTGGGCCATTGGAGAACTTTAACATACAGGTATAAATCTCATAATTAGTACACCTATGGTCCAAACCAGCCATTATATTTTTCCCCCAACTATTGAGAGCCATCTACTGATGGCTGCTTTATTGATTTGATGTTACTTGAGCCCAGTGAAGTGAGGATCAATAGTAAGGTCTGAGTGGTGCGTACACACACACACACACACACACACACCACACCCATACATCCACAGACTTTGGATTCCTTAAGATAGAAACCCCAGTCTTAAATGTATCATATTGCAAAATATGCTGTATTGAGTCATGTCTTAAGTTATATTCTCAGCATCTCCAGGACCCAATTTTTCTCTCTCTTCTCCATTATCATAACACTGTGATAGAAGTTCCATTCCTCACATCTTTCAAAATTCATTGTTTAGTTGATGCCAGACACTGTGGTGCATGCCTATAATTCTAGTACTCGGGACACTGAGACACAGGTTCAAGATCAGCCTCAGTAACTTCGCAAGACCCTGTTACAAAATAAAAATAAAAAGGGGTAGGGATGTAGCTCAGTGGTAGAATATCCCTGGATTCAATCCCCAGTAACACACACACACACACACACACACACACACACACAAATATTCATAGGTGAGTTGAAAAGTGTGTCCCCTCCAAATATGAATAAAGGTCTCAATATTTTCCATCTTTATGTCAACTACCTGTAAATTATCAAGGCTAGAACAACTTGATGTTCTTAATGCGTTTGTTATAAATAAATAACTTTATTGAAATGACATCCATTTCATCTCATCAAAAATAAGTCTAAGAAAAAATTTCTCACACTTAAGATTTTATTATTTAGTGAAGTTGAGAGATATTTATTTTTTGTGTGGGTGAATTTATTTCTCAATTAAATTGTCCCACCTTGAATCCCCAGCAATAAAGAACCAAATCTCTGCCATGCAATATGAATGAGAGCCACTAGAGGGCAGGCTTGCTTCATGCTGGGACAGATGACATCCACCTGCTTTAATTCAGAGCATTGATTGAGCAACCAAGCTGACCTCAGCAAAGGTTAGAGAGAAACCATTCCTGTAAGAGGAGAGGTCAGTCTATCAAGGGGCAGAAACGAAATGCCATTTGCACCACTTTGAAGCCAAGCTGACCAATTATACCTATCAGAGCCCAAAGCTAATGAAAACTAAAAAGGCTGAGATTGTCATTTTGATGGAGATAGCCTCTAGAGAGGAAGGGAGTAGGAGTCAGGTTAACAGATTTTATCTTTAGGAGGGACAGGTGGGGGAAATTTCAAACATGTTAAAGTGGCCGTTGAAAATGTGCTCTAACCTGCTGCAATAAAAACGGAAATAGAGCAGGATGGGTGGTTCTGCTTTAACTGAAAATAATGGCTAATCTATTGCTGCAGTGTGACTCCTGAGACTGAGGGAGTATCCATGGAATGGGAGCCTAGTTGTTTGGAAACTGATCCTGATTTGAAAAGAATGTGTCCATCCTAAGACAGCCTATATGCAGATGGCCTCATTTCATTTTAATTTTTTGATGATTTTTTTGGAAAGAGCTCTATGTTATACAAGTATCGATTTTGCCTGTAAAAGCAAAGCCAGATTTTCTTGGAGGGGTACTGATGGGCGATGTGCTGCAGACTCCTCCGGGGGTAGGGACTACCATTGTATTGTCTAGGATTCATCCAGGATCTTCCTGGTCAGAATTTCTGAGGTGGAGTTTAGGCATCTGCATTATTTTCCAAAAGCCTTAGGAGATTCTTTACATATGCAATGATATTAGAGGGGAAAGGAGCATAGCATCCTTTGGGATATCTGCACAATATCTGCTTTAGGCACTTTTGTGGGGTCAGACTCTAAGGTGCAGCTAAGAACATTCTATTTGTTCATATATAAATACACAGTTTTTTAGGATAAGTCGGGTCCCTATACACATATACATATTTTGTGTAAGGCAGGAAAATTCCTCACACACAAATACACATTAAAAAATAAATAAAGCAGCCATGGCCTTTCTTATGTGGTTTGCCTGTATTTGTTTAAAATCTCTGGTGAGCACTGTAGAACATTATCACTTTAATCACCTCCAAACTGGTGAAGAGTATATTGTTATTTTCTTTTACAAATGACAGTGCATACAGCATCAAGGAGGTTCATGATGTATCTAAGTTCATGTATTTAGAAATCAACCAAACCAGAAGTAAAGAAAGGTCTATTTAACTCTAAAGTTCTTCAGCTAAAAGGGAGATGAGGGGTATAAGTGTTTCAAAATTTATTGGGTTTCATGTATTAATGTCCGCATTATATTTTTATCCTCAGATGTAAGGAAACCCCCCTCCACGCCAACTTTTAATCTGCCATACTAACCATTAACCCGATGTCTTGAGATCTGACCTCCAGAAATACACAGGAAAAAAGCTAATCTCCAACCTACAATAGGACTTTACAGAAAAACATTAACTCCTGCCTCCATCCTGAAAGGAAATAGAGAAGTGCTTTCTAATGGTTTCTCCTTGGAAAAAAGTCAATTTTTAATAGATTGATTTGGTTTACACATGTGTTTTTAAGACTTAATAAACTATGAGCCTCAGCACTTAAAGTCAAAAGAAGGTCAAATCCTTCATCTCTACCAAAAATGAAGTGAATAAAAATCCTGGAAACATTATTGTAGACTTTTATGTTTCTATAAAGAATCATATTTCACTCTAGTGAGGGTTTAGTCATGAAATACTCTAACATAAAAATGAAATATGGCTTTATTTTCTCTTCTTTTTGTAGATTTGGCCATTCTCATTAAATAAAGAAAACATTATTTTTGTTAAATTGTATTTTACTTCAGGAGCATGCATCTAAAATGTCAACTTAGAGATCAAATACAGATTTCTATTTGTTTTACATACAGTGCTGTCCAGCCTACAAATATGTAAATAAAGCATGAAGCACACACAAAAAATTAGCCTTTAAAAATCAAAGGATTTACAGAAAATTCCTGTGAAATCCTTGATAATATTAAGACGAGTAAACAGAAATTATAGCACTTTCAATTAACTGTTTTAATTTTTAAAAAGCTAGAATTACATGCAATCACTGTATATAAAAGATAAGTAGTGTTAAAGTCAAATAATGAATATGTATCTTCTAATCAATAGCATTTAATCTGAATCATAGGAAAAGGGGAAATGATGAATGAGAGAGGGGGCAGACTGCAGAGAAACTAAATGCTGGGTATGAGCAAATCTAAAATTATTTCATTTATAAAGGTGAGCAATGTTGCAGAGGTAGACTAAAATTTTTCTCTTAGGTGATTCATAAAGGGATTTGATGAGTCCCAGTATAAACATCTAGTCATAAAACTGTATTAAATAAAAAATTTCATTCCAGGAATGAGAGGTAAAGAGAGTTTTGTTTTTGAAATAGTTTCCTTCTGCATTCCCCAGAAGGATTCTAGCAAAGATAAGCTGACACTGACTGGATTTCCTGCTCCATTGTGGAATCTGAAAACTTGGCCACTGGATGGAATGAAAGGTTTACTTGACATTTATTCCGTTCACCTTTGGCATCCTTTGAATTGTAGCAATTTCACGTCTGGGATTTTTTTTTTCAAATTTATAGATTGACTTGTATCCTGCTCAGGATAAAAGCTGCCCTACATGAGTTTCTGCTCCCCCACTGAGCTTGGAGAAATGGACCTGTCTCAGAGTGTTTGATTACTATGGAACTCAATTGTTAAGCCACTGTTACTGTGCCAGACAGGATTACTAAGGATGGAAGGAAATCCCTGCTCAAAGGAGACAGTGCTTCTCACAAAATTCTCCTTGTCCAGAGAAGAAGTGCAACTTTTGTTTATTTATGATTATGGATTGTGTTGTTGCTAATTTTAGGAGTGTGTAGTACCTATTTCTTCTGTGATTTTCTTCATCACTGTGTCCTCTCTAAGAGGTTATTGAGTCATCTACGTAGAGGTTATCAAATGGTATTTGTTGAATTAAGGAATTGCACTAATTTATAATATACTAAGTGTCAAGCTATGAATGAGTAATAAGGACATGAATCAGCTAGTTCTTCCTAATTCTTGAAGAAATCCTAGGAACTAGCCACATAAATATATATATATATATAAATTATTCTTTTTGTGTACGAACCTGTGATCTTCCTGTCTCAGCCTCCAAGTACTGGGATTACAGGTGCACATTAGCACAACCAGCTCCTAAAGTAGTATTCTTGACAGAAAAATATATATAAACATGGAAAAATGTCACGCTGGTATATATTTGAGCACAGAGTGGTAAGAAGAAATTCTCCTTTTCTTTTTGTCTCCCCATCCCCAGTGAGTTTTCTCCTATTTTCACCTTTATTTCATCCTTAGTATGAAAATCACCAGTTCAAATATGTACTATCTCAAAGAGAGAAATTCAGTTACCATATGAGCATTTGGGGCTGAATTATTTCTCCCTATAATCCATAAATTGAAGTCCTATTATCCACTACCTAATATTGTGACTTATTTGGAAAGGGTCTTTAAAGAAGTCGTTATTTATTTAGTGCTAGGGATTGATCCCAGGGTCTTGCACATGCTGGGCAAGTGTTCTACCACTGGGCCACATCCCCAGCCCAAAGAAGTATTTACTTTTAATAGATTCTTAAAGTCTGTGATACAATCCCTGGTGGTGGGTGCTGGAATGTTCCATCTGGGGTATCTTAAGTAAAAGTAAGGAGGTGGTGGAAGTTCCTGGGGGGCATTGAGTTTTTTTTCTGAAAAGGGGGTGATAACCCAATAAGTTTAGGAAACTATGCAGGTTAAATAAAGTCATGAGGGTGACTTCTATCCCAATATAATTACTGTCCTTTTAAAAAGAGGAAATTAGAACACAGACCCACATAGGGAAGACCATGTGAAGATACAAGAAGAAGACTGTTAATTACAAGCTAAGGAGAGAGCCCTCATGTGGGGACCCTGAGGAAGTACAGGCAGACGGTGAGGGCATGACCCTGTTCCTTCGCATAGCTGCAGATGTGCACTTAGTCATAGGCATGACTGGGCAATATGCAACATGCCTGTGCATGTGCACACTGGCCTAGACATGTGCCATTTTGCCCAGAACCCTATATAAGGGACAGGTCTGTAGAATGGAGTTGTTTGTTCTCCTCCTGATGGTGACTCTTCATGTTTTCTCCTCTCTAGGGATCTTGCCCCAAAATCTCCCCTGCAACCATAGCTGGCCCACAGCAGGGCCCCTACACTTGGCATAATCATCAGGATAAAGTGAGTTCCAGCAGTACCCCTGTGGAGCAGCAGCCCTGATAGGAACAACCCAGGGTGAAGGAGATGTGGCTCCCGGCCTCTGTGTGGTTTCTGGTAACAGCCTATCTGACAGGGTAGGCCCAGAAAAAGAGTGTGATGATGTAGGTTTCAAGCTGGAAAAAGTCCAGAAGGCTTTAGAAGTGCTAGAGCTGCAACAGCCAGGCCCCTGATGTCGTTGGAGTGGGGCTTGACAGACAGAGGAGGCAGCCAGTGTGATCGGGCCCCTGAGAGTCATGAGTGCTCATCACCTGGACAGAGCAGCAGCATCCTGCAGGTAGCGAGGTGCCAGCCCAGCCACATTGACAACACCAGCCAGTGCAAGGGTGATGGGGGAAGAAGGACCAGCGTGGCAGCCCCAGGCCTGCTTCTAGGAGCAAGTGACCCACACTACCAGCTTCTGGTCCAGAAGGCCCAGCTCTACCTCTGTGCCTGGCAGCTTAAAAGGACTGCAAGCCCCAGGGTGATTAAAGGAGACCAAGTGTGGACCATGGAAAGACAGGACTAGGGCTCAAGATGCCACCACTGCAGCCACCCCACAATGAGCAGGCCCAGAAGCTGCTAGATGCAGTAGAGCAGCAGTAGCGACAAGTCCTAGACACCATTGCCACATATGAGACAAAGAAAGAATGCAGGTGAGTTGCCAGAGTTGGGGGGGGACGACATGCCCTGATGAATTTGGGAATCAGAAATCTGTCTCATAAGCAATATGACATGTATATATCACCTATAACTGAGTATAACCTGGAGGTGGACATGTCTCATGGCACAGGATTTGGTCTCTTGGCAGAAGCCTGAGACTGCATGATTGTTCCAGTATATTGATGATATTATGCCAACCTCTGATTCTCCTGCAGAACTAAAAGCAGCTGCATATAAACTCCAAGCTGCTCTCCAGGAATGGGGTGGGCTGTCAACGATGGCAAGGTCCAGGGACCTGGGTATTCTGTCAAATTTGTGGGAGTTATCTAGTTGGGTAAAACAAAGGTGATAACCGATGCAGTGATAGAAAAGATACAAGTAAGTGGATCCTCTACTGGGAATGGGCAAACAGATACAGATGTATCTGGGTCTTTGGGGGTTTTGTTGAATGTTTATACCCTAATTAGGTTTGCTTATGCACCTCTTCCACCATCTTGTCCATAAGTGGGCAATTTGGGATTGGACTTTTGAAATGAAAACCGCATTTACTGCCACCAAGAGGGTGGTGACACAGACACAGACTCTGAGGGTAGTAAACACTGCCCTTCCTTTCCTACTAACACTCCATGTGGATGACATAGGTTTTGGATGGGATTTTGGTCACAATAATAAAAATGAACAGATTTATGATACTCTTTTATTGAAAAACTGTTAGTGGCTGCATATGCTACCCTCTTAGCTTGTGAACCCATTACAGGTACTGGATTAGTGATGGTACAGACCACCTACCCTATTGAAGGTTAAATGAAGTCCTGGACTTGGAGCCCCCAGACTGGGATAGCCGAAACACCCACTTTGATGAAGTGAGGCACATACTTGGAGCAACAAACATGGAGTTCTAGTAACCCTTTGTCTAAACAACTACATACTCTGCTGTGACAAGTACAATTACAAGCTACAGACCCTGAGGAACTCACAGAATTGAGAGACACCCCAGTCCCTATGAGGAAGGGAAAGTCCCACTACCCACAGAAGCATGGTATCAAAACCCACAGAAGTAAGAGATGCCTCAAGACCCTATGAGGAGAAAAAAAAAAGCCCCACAGAAGTGAGAGATGCCCCAAGTCCCTATAAAAAAGGAAAAGTCCCCATACCTGCAAAAGGATGGTATACTTATGGCTACTGTCATGAGCAATTGTCCACATGGATGGCTGTGGCCTTAGAGCCTGCCGCAAAAATATTTTGGTATGCAGCTGATGCCGGATGCTTCAGCCAATGGGCTGAGCTCTGGGCAATTTGATTAGTCCTCATAAAGGAGACGGGGCCCTTGCTTGTGTGTACAAACAACTTGGCAGTCTACAGAGGGCTAACCTTATAGCTGCCCTGATGGGCAGTACAATACTGGTTTATTAAGCAGTGCCCATTGTGGGGAAAGAATATGTGGAAAAACCTGTAAAAACAGGGCCTCCAGGAAGGAGGTACTATATATCATATTCCGGGGCACAGACCTTGGCAGGCCTCCAGTAATGATGCTGCCAGTGCTTTAGCAAAAGTTCAGGCTCTTCAACTACCTCTGGAGCCCTTGTCAGTAGCACCATGGTTACATAAAAAGCTAGGACATATAGGTGCCCACACCATGGGGCTCGTAGCCCAGTGGTGGGAATTGTCTCTCATCTGCACTCAAGACAAGAGGATGTATGGCAATGTCCTTGGTGTGCAGAACACCATCAGCAACAGGTACGACAAGCCTTAGTGGAAATGGGTATTGACTATCCTTGCCTATGTGGCTGGAGGACTAATAGTCCCCTGCTGCATTTTCTATTGTCATTGTGGTATTTAGGCCCACCCTTTGGGTGAAGTCGCACACAGGCGAGGACATAACCCCACTTACCCCACACAGCCATAGTTATAGGCATTCCTGGGCAAAATGTAACATGCCTGTGTACTTCCATGATGGCCTGGACATATACCATTTTGCCCTAAACGCTATCTATATAAAAGACAGGTCTGTAGGATAAAGTTGCTGTTTGTTCTCCTCCTAATGGTGACTCTGGATGCCTTCTTCTTTCTGGGAATCTCACCACCAAAACCTTCCCTTCAACAACAGCTGGCTCCTGACAGGGCCTCCGGCACCTCAGAAGAAACCAACCTTGCTGCACCTCATTCTTTCACTTCTAGTCTCTAGAAATGTGAGATAATAAATTGGTCTTGTCTATGCCACATACTGTGTGGTGCTTTGTTATAGAAGCCCAAGAAGCCCAGCGCAATAAGCAATGTTATAAATGTTTCTCCTGTACTGGTATAATAGGTGAAAAATTTCACATGAAAATATCAATCTAAAGGTCCTTCCTTCACCATGTTATATTATAAAAGTAGAACTTGAGAAGTTGGCACATTACCTTCCCTGAGTCTTAGTATTACTGTCTTTTCTATAAGAGTTATTTGTTTCCTTGGCTCTTTCAGAGATTTATGGTGCCAAATTCAACCTAGGCACAAGTTCTAAGAGCATTAGTGTTAGTTTTTCCATGCAAGAATACTTTATCAAGACATATGATCATTTGATTCATTTTATTAAAGTAACTGAATAAACTGACCTCTTATTTAAATCAGAGCTAAATGTTCTGCTTTATTTCTTTAAGGTAGTGCAAAAGCTACTGAACCCTATTTCATTTTCATTGAACAAGTTGCAGAATCTTCCAGGAAATATATTCTTACCACCTCAGCCCACATAATCCCCTTCCCATTGGGTTGAAGAAGATGTATTATGCAGCATTTCACAGGACAGAACCAATAATATTTAATTTCAGTCCTTTCAATGATGGTGAATATGGGACTAAAAGTAGTTTTCTGTGATTATATGGAACAAAATGTGATTGGTTTACTTTTATTAAAGTAAATGTGATATTCTGGAATCATGAAGTAATGCTTGTTATGGCTGATTTTGCCAGAGTAAAAAGCTGCCTTAGTCATTATAGGAATCAAGTGATATCAGGTGTCCATTCATTACTTTCATTTGCATTTGCTATTATTTCAGTTTCCACAGGTTTCTCAGTAATCATCAAAACCAATATGGTATGAATTTATGATGCCATCAGTGTAGTCATTCATAAAACAGGATTTCGCTGAAATTCAAAAATATATCAAGAACAAATTTAACCACTTCCTTCTCATGTCTCTAAATTTTCCCTTTACATACTTTATTGTCAAGGTACAGCCAGTTCAAAACAAAACAAAATCTCCTATTTAAAATAAAGAAAATTTAAGTCAGTGGACTGAATGCTCATGTAAGGAAAAGCAGAAAAGCTGAATAAGAGCTGGGGAAGCCACGCAGCAATGAGTAACCTCAGGAAGGATCCAGTACTCTTGGAATGGAGCTACAAGAGGAAGAGTCCGTGCTACTAGAAATTAGGGCATGGGTGTCGTGATGGAACCTGAAAGCATGTCAGACTTGTGAGGTGCAAACTGAGATAAGATGCAGCCCCTATAGAGAAAGAGAAAGGTTCATTCTCTACAACGTTTTCCCATTCTTCTGCTCCCCGGTCCAACTGGTGTCTATAGAAGCCTTAAGGCAAGAAAGACTGGTTGATGTGACTCAGAGCAGGAGGGGGAATAGATTTGTACATAACTGCATATTTGACCAGAATTTTTTAAAGATAGATATCAAATAATAAACAATTTTGTTTTGGATCCTGGAACCCAAAAGGTGGGCAGGGAACAAAGAAGTAACAATGGAGGATGCAGGGGGTTAGGAAGGACTGGCAGAGGTGGTTTGGTGGCACACACTTATAATCCCAGTACTTGGGAGTCTGAGACAGGAGAACCACAGGTTCAAGGTCAGCCTCAGCAACATAGGAAGATGCTCAGCAACCTAGTAAGAGCCTGTTTCAAAACAAAATAAGGAAAAATAGAAAAAAACTCAGGATGTAGCTCAGAGGTTGAATTCTCCTAGGTTCAACCCCCAGAACCAAAAAATAAAAATAAAATAAATAAGTAAAATAAGAAGGACTGGCAGAGAGAAAGTTTGCTGTTAGAATAAAGAAGATGAGATGCAAGGTGAATGAAAATCACATCGCAGATAAAAATAAAGGTACAGAGTCCATATCCCTCATTTATTGAGTCCTTCATTTATTCAGTAAACATGCAATGTGTATGTCTTAGTCATTTCAAGCTGCTATAACAGAATACCATGGAGTGGATGATTAAATAAAAACTATGTATTTCCCATAGTTCTGGAGGCTGGGAAGTTTGAGCACAGATCTTGCTTGGTGTCTATTGACAACACAATACCCGGTTTACAGACAGCTGTCTTTTTGTTGTGTTCTGACTTGGCAGATAGAGAAATCATCTCCCTCGTGTTTTGTCTTACGATGTGTGCATGTATATTTGTATCGCTTTGAGTGTCACTATGTTGTATACTTATATTGCACCAATAAAAGTATATTAAAACAAGAACACTAAGCTCATTAATGAGGGCTCTCTCCTCATGACCTAATTACCTCCCAAAGGTCCCAAATCCAAACACTGTCACAATGGGACTTAGGATTTCAGCACACACAGTTTTGGGGTACATGAGCTTTTACTCTATAACTAGATACCTATTATATTTCAAGTACTGTGGCACTCAAGGGAAGCAAATATAATGAAATGGCAAACGGTGTGGTCCCACAGTATAGCCTAATAGGTGAAGCTGAACATGTAAGATCAGTTTTAATGCATGTGCCTAGAGGCTGAAGGAAATAAACAGAGTGGATTATGGGGACTCAGAGGAATAGCAATGAGGCAGAATAAAAGCCAAAACTTGTTTTAATTCTTGTTGCAAGTCAGCTAGCTGAAGAAGGATATTGAAAGAGTGGGGGGGGGTTGCTTCAATCAAGAGAAATATGCATGCATAAAAATAAGAGTATGAGAAAATAAAACATTTTCACACAATTATAACAAGTTTGAAATTAATAAAGAAAATATCCCTATAGTTTTGAATGATGCTATAAAGTTCAGCATGGACCATAACTTGAAAGGTCTTTGGGCTAAATTATTTATGCTATTTTTTTAGGTAGGCCATTAGCAGCTATCCTCCTCCCCTAGAGTGCTTTATAGATGTGTAGCCCCTGCCATCAATGGATGATGATGTTGTCTGTTAGACTACAACATTTGACTCAAAATTAGGCAACCTCAAAAATTTGACACTGGCCGGCCTTTTACAGTCTGTGCTTATGGCCAGCTTTATAAGAAAGTGCATACTGTATGCATCATTCTAAGATCCATAAATACTTAAATCCTCATCTGAAAGTTTCAGAATACAATTATATGCAAAACCAATTTGATAAAATGCTCACACCTCCTTTTATGGAACTAAGACTTTACTCTTAACTTTTCAGAACCATATCCTTGCTTCTTCTTCAACATACCAACGTTTCTGTTGAGCTTCTAATAAAGCAAATCTTAAGTAACATCTAAAATTGGGTATTTTGTCTCAATGCTGCCCCATAGCTGGAATAAAGTAAGTTGGTTAGGGCAGGCATGGTCAACCTTGGTCCAAGTAATCAGAGAAGGCTGCTGGCCCTGGTGGGTGGTACACAGTGGGGCTTATGAGAATCGAGGAGGGAGGAAATCTACATGAAGGAGAGGACTAAGGAAAGACAAGCGCAGTGAGGTGTTGGTGAGAACAATAAGGTAATGATTTTGAAACTAATTAAAAAGAATTGAGTTGCTCCCAGTGTGCCTCTTGCCATGGTCAGAAAACCTTTCAGAGTGTGGCTGCTTTTAAAATTGTAAGGAAAAGATGCTGGTGTATCTTGTTGGAAGTTAAGATAAAAGAAGAAGGAAGCAATCCTGTTCTTAGATGCCCATGCATCAGCATGAATGGAGAACACTAGTGAAGTTGTGTAAAAATGTTTTTTTCTCATGGACAAGTAAGAAAAGTGATGAAAAGCCATCCTGAAGTAGCCTCTTAAGTGATAGTTTAGTTTGATGTGTACTTTAAAAGGTATACAGGCCACTTAGGGTAGCAAAGAGCTAAATTGTGTTATGCTGTTTCCCTGGAGATCTTTTGGAACAGAAAGAATCTTACAGGAGCTTTTGGTAAGTGTGTAGGATTAGCTGTTGTTTTCACATATTGTTATATTAAAAGCTAATTTTCTAGAAAGGCACATGCTCTTCTTGCGTTTAGGTGCTTTAATAATTTTCTCCTAAGACTTCTTAAAGAGCCTTCCCAGGATCATAGATCTACCAATCAAGAAGATGCTTGTACCACACTTAAAACAAGGGAAAATTACCAAGGGAAATTTGTGTATTAAAATGATCTATTGTCATAAAACAAGTAGTTAACAAACAGTTTTATAGATTTATTATTGTGTGATTCCTTGTCCTTGTATTGGGGATATTTATCTTAGGGTTAAATTAGGCAACGCCTGAATGGATAAAGAAAAAAGCTCTGAAATCAGACACACCTTGCTTCAATTATGGGATCTCTTAACTTACCTTAAGTTTTTGGTTGTTTTTATTGTTCCCCATCTGAAGTGTTATTTTGCTTTTCTGAAATCTCAGACTCCTATCCAAGCTGGGTTCTCTCTAGAATTTCTGTCCACTTATTATCGATTCTCATATACTATGTTGGCAATACTCAAGCAATCTAATGTTTATTGCATCATAAAATCCCTTTGGAATTTCAATGTACCCATTGATAACTAGGATAATAATTGTAACTTAACACTTCATAAGTGTGCCATGAAGATTACATCATATTTTGTAAAAGCAGTTTATAAATTACAGAGATATAAGATAAAATATTATTATTATAGTACCTATTGAGAAAGGTGGTCTCAGTTACGCAGCCATTAAACTCCTGCTTGGCTATATAATAGTGGGCTTTGAGTGTGTAACATTATTTACCAAGAGATAAAGAGCTCACAAAGCCTGTGTTGATCTTACCAACTTGTATGATAATATCTTTCCCTCTTTTGTGGTCAGTGAGTCTTCCTTTGTTCTGCTGAAATGTGTTCATCCCAGCTTTCAATATTTCAGACTCCACAGTGGAGTGATGGGGTCTATTCGCTTTGGCAGGAGAGGAGCATTCATAGGCCAATCGCCTTGCACTGGCTACTGGGGGACTTGTGGTCATAAGTGTCCAATGCAGACTACTATGTCTGATCTTGCTCTGCTTTTTTTTCCTACATAAATAAAGCACTGTTATAACCAATGCTTGATTATTTTTTATTTATGCTCATAACTCTGATACCAATAAGCAATGGATAGAAGTATGAGGAGTCCTTCCCTAGGGCTGATAATCAGTCTATAGTGTTCTGCTTGGCAGTATCCTTCTACTGATGATTAAATCTTATTGTGTACTTCTATTCATCATTCTGCTCCTCTTCCTTTCTGACTTTTTTTGTGTATGTATGTATAGATACATAGATATTTATATAGCTATATAGACACACACACAAGCATACATGTATAAGTAAGGGAGAGGTACAGACACATACAACCAAGTCAATGTATTCAATATATGTCCAATGTCAATGTAAGAGAGTTGTTTATTACTCAGGCGCAATGTGAATTCCTGGGATTTGTACTGATTTTATTATCCAAAATCCAAGTCCTGTGACTGGGGAAATACAATGCATCCACCCTAGGTGTGGATTTCCTGAATGTTTCATTGTGGCAAGAATGGACAATCAAGGTCCAATTTTTGTTTCACCAAGGTTCATGTTGGAAGTCCATGTAACCCTATATCCATGACTGTGTCTCCGTGGAGGAGTGGTGGATGGACACTGGCAAGACAGTTCCAAGGCCTACAGTGAGTATTTATTCATAAAACATTTCTACCTATTATATTTAATTTATTTACACCTTCTCTCATCCCATAAAAAATTGAGCCATCTATTAAAAGGTAGATTTTGAAGCTTTTTGAATCTTTCTTTCTTTGGATATTGGCTTAGTGCATAGGCAGTGGATATAGACTAAGTTGTATATATATCTAATATAAATCCAGTATTCTTGATTTTGTATTTTACTATTTAAGACTTAAAATTGATAGAAATAAACTCCTAACATCACAAATATCCCTGGAGACACTGAGTGACTCACGAGAATTTAACAGAGAATAAAGACTGTGAAAATGTGGTTTAAGAAAAAGAGAAAACAAGTGATTACAACTCAATTATGAGGCCCTTAAAGGCCTACTGGCTGTAATCAAGTTCTAGTTAGATACTGAAACTCCTGGAAGAAATCTAAAATAATATTAAAACCTCTTGCTTCAATTCCACCTACGGAAGTTAACTTCTTTGTTTCCAAGTATTCCTGAATATAGCTGTGCAGAAATGAGCAATTAGCAGTATGATGTGCACAGAAAAGATAATTCATAAATATGTCGAATGGTTGACTGATAGAACTCAGTAAAGCCGAGCGTGGTGGCGCACGCTTGTAATCCCAGTACTTGGGAGGCTGAGGCCTCAGCTACTTAGTGAGGCCGTCTGCAACTTAGTGAGACCCTGTTTCAAAATAAAGAATAAAAAATGGGGCTGGGGTGTAGCTCCGAGGTAGAATATCCCTGGGTTCAATCTCCAGTACCACAAAAAGAAAAAAAAAAGAACTGCTCAGTAAATGTGCAGTGAACACTATCATATTATATTTTTACTCAATAAGAATTTTAAAGCCGGGCGTGGTGGCGCACGCTTGTAATCCCAGTACTTTGGGAGGTGGAGACCGGAGGATCCGGGTTCGCGGCCAGCCTCAGCGCTCTCTCTCTCTCTCTCTCTCTCTC